>APFE030751879.1:0-30233 GCA_000404065.3 Pinus taeda
AAAGAACTTTAGACTCAAAGGACTATGGACTCAATAATTTGCATTGAAGCAGGGCTTATTTGCGGAATGAAAATGACATGAAATGGAAGATGAAAATGAAAGATGGCAATGGAGAATAGAAATGGAAATGGGAAATAAGCATATGAATGAGCCTCTTGCTTTTATTTGTGGGTTATGAATGGACAAAAAGAAATGGAAAGTGGATGTGAATGTAAATGGAAAAGTATGAAGTGGAATGAGGTGAATGGTTTATTATGGAGTATGGTGGATGGATGTGATGGATGGATGGATGTGATGGAGACAATAATATCTGAAAGTTTCAAGTTTTTGGATCTGATTTTGCATCAGCATATTTCCTCTTTGTTGTGGATCATCCTCTTATGAAACAAATTGGTCTCTTAGGGAGACATCATTCCCTTGTAGTCATTTGTCCTTCCTCCTGGAACCTGCAAAAAAACTAATACTTTTTCTGCAATGGAATGTAAGATTATCAAAGGAGAGAGGTGATCAATCTCTCTAGTTATGATATTTACACACAAAACTAAGAATTTGTATTAATGAAACAAGTTCTCAAAGGAAAAATCAAAAGAATTTATACCTGCTCTGAAATTGGTGCCCAAGTTGAATGTTGCTTCTTTTCAGTAATTTATTTCATTATTTGCCATTTCAAACTCTAATGTTAGATTTCTCATTGTATATATCTTGTTAAGATCTTTCCAACGGTACTTGAATCATCAAAATCTGATTTTGGATGAGAAAGTTAGGCTGATTTGAACAATGAGGTTTTTTTGGCTACGGAATTAGACTTCAGCTGCGGAATGTGCACGGTTTTGTAGCTAAAAATCTTGGATACAAAGTTAGCCATTCATTTCTCATCATCGGTCCAAAATTAATCAATACCTTCAGAAAAGTGAGCAAAAAACTTATTCATTTCATTGATTCAAAATTATTATTTTTTTCTTGACATGCAGCGACTTAGTGTGGCGACTCAGTGTGGCGACTTAGTGATAACACACAATTTGACTTCCTTTTGACCAGGGTCTTTTTCATCAAATTTGATCGAATGAATAGGACACCATCCATGTATCAACATTCCCCCAGCTACTCATGTGGCTTGTTTTGCTTAATGACACCTGCAACCTAGAGTTTAATAAAACAGCTGCGGAATCCAGGGATCAGCTGCGGAAAACCGGGATCAGCTGTGGAAACCCTGTGTGAGCTAGTAGCTAATGAAAACAGAGTGTGGAAAGTACTATTAAATGGAGTGGCTATGTGCGTGGAAGAGGGAAAAAATGTGGAGGAGTGAAGGCTATATGGGTGAATCGGTGCAGAAGTTATATGAAATGGAGTGGATGTCCATGTAAACAGAGAAAATCAAAAACATAATGAAAAAGCGAAGCGCTTGTATACATAGGAAAGCTGCGGAGGTGTGAGAGAGAAGATCATAATAATACTGATGTAAAAGAGCCATATCCAACCAGTTCAAGTGATGGAATTAACCGTTAAACAGGTGCTTGGAGAAGTATTGTATTCAATTGGGATACGTCTCTGTTGTTGGCTGTTAAACTGAAATACAGTCACGGAGGTTGCATGAGAAATTAAAGACACGTAAACAAGATTAAATGCTAGCACGTACTAGGTTCCCAAATTGGTTTTGTCCTCTCCAATCACGCTGAGTCAAAACAACAAACTGTTTATCAATTAAAATCCGTTTTTCTCTCCCGTGGCCTCCAAAAATGGGCTCCAAAGAACTGCAGATTTCTCCCAGACCGCCATAAATTTCCTCAAACGGTTTCTGGGTTATCTAACTGACCCACCTCGCAAAAAACCCCATGTTTTATTTTCTTCAAATTCGCACCATTTTGGCAAATTGAGCGTGTAAAGTTTGACGTTTTTTTCTGAGTTTTGCGTTTTTTCTGAGTTTTATTATTCTGCATTCGGCCTGTAGAATTTTCGGTTTGTGTATTCTCATATATGTCAAGTTGTCCACCATACGATTCAGAACATTTCTCAAGACTAAAGTATATATGCCCTGCACCAACAGAAACTCCCAAAAAAAAAAACTATCCCGCCTCTGTATGCAAGGAAGCCCATTCCTAGGACAGATGAAACATCAAGATCTGATGCTTTAATCGCAATCTCTTCATCCAGGACCCGGCATGTCTCATTCACAACCAAGAAGAATATCATCTCCAATATTTCCCGGTCAGTGACAACAATAGGCTTTCCACCAGGCATTATTTTAGAAAATTTTCTTGCTTGTTCGATGATCTCTTTGACCTCAGGTGTTGGACGAGCTCTCCTCTTCTCATTATATATATAGTAGCCCTTACTGTGCTTTTCCCCAGCTCGTTTATTTTCTATCATAAGCTCAGTTAGCGGTGACTTGAAGGTTTTATCAAAGGTAAGGCGGTTCTGTTTGTGGAAGAACGATGGCCGAAATGGAAAATGGACACGGGAATTAGGATGTTTAGGAGTTGTAAACGGAACAGGGGATGAACAGCCGAGATAGAATGGAGGCATATACTAATGAAGTGCAGCTTTAACACAAGTGAAATGGCGTCGGAATTTTGAATTAAAAGGCTGTGTGAGACGTTACACTTGGATAAAAAATGACTGCACAAAGTACGGTGGAGAGGAGCCGTATTCACATAGGTCACGTCTCATGAACACAATTTTGGAATTAGTGGTAAGACAATACGCCTTTGTTTGACAGGGGTAGTTTGTACACTATTGATCCTTATTGGAAATCTATGTGGGAGACCGTCTGATGAGTCAAAAGGAGAAGCTCAAGAGGAGTAGGAATGCAGATTTTCGATTAAGGCCACAAAAAAAACTAGGAATGGAGATAGCTATATAAGCTGGTTTTTTTTTCGATCTGAGCTGGGTGACTAGGATAGGATCCATGTCGGGACAATTCTGGAGATACCCATGTGGTCAATTTCTTCATTGGACGCTTGTAACCTGCTCAACCTTGAAACAACTGCGGAATCCTGGTGCTAGCTGTGGAATCAAGTGCTAGCTGCGGAATCATGGCAGTTTCTGCAGCTAACTTGCAAAACCTTATTAAAGCAGGATACAGTGTTTTGAAGACCATTACAAAGCATAACTAGACAATTTTGGTCAATCTGAACCTATCAAAGCAATTGAGCTTCATTGTTTTCATTTATTTTTTTTATTGAATCAATTGAAATGTTGAAGTTCATTTTGTCTCTTTTTTTTTCTTTTTTTTTTTACATAATAATTCTTTTTCTGATCCTCCAGATCACACAAAGTGCAAGAAGAGAGCATACTCAAGAATTATCAACTTTTTTTTTCAGATGTAAGAAATAAGGTCTCCTAATTACACTTCCCCGGCAACGGCGCCAAAATGTCTAGTCAATTTAACGTCTTAAATTGCTCTACATAAATTATCAATCCAGGTATCGTAAACTGACGAAGTGTGGTGCACTATATGTGCTTAGTTAACCTTTCTCTTACTTCGTTGTTTTATAGTTTATGTTGTTTTTGGGGTTTTGTTCTTGTTGGTTTTCTAAAGTGTCAAACAAAATAAAATACAATAACCAAACAATGAGCTAATGACTATGACACCCAGTATGCTTGCTGCTTCAGCAAAAGGACAAGATGATTCTATCATGTCATTAGTTCAATAAAAATAAAATGCAATAACCAAACAATGAGCTAGGGACTATGAGACTGAGTATCCTTGTTGCTTCAGCAAAAGGACAAGATGATTCTATCATGTTATTAGTCATTAAAAGGCTATGTGCATCACTAATCTACAATCAACTTGAAAACAATTTATGTACAACTAATATACATAAGCATAAAAAAATTAAATGCAAAATTAAATGAAAACCATACAAGGCAGGGGCCCCCTCTGCCACCTATGAAATCAAAGCAAAATTGAACATACTTGCATGAATTAAAATTGCATGAATGAAAAATCTAATCTATCAAACTTGAAAGTAATCAAAGCAATATTTACAAAATGAAATCTACTCTACCTTACATTCTATTCTACCTTACATTCTACAAAGCAATATTTACAAAATGAAATCTACTCTACCTTACATTCTAATGTTCTCCTTGATATCTACTTCACATCTCCTTCCATGTTGAGAACATCAAAGTTTTATTCAAATTCTTCAAAAGTACAAAGTACAACAAAGTTCTCCAAAGCTTTCAAAAGCCATCAAGAAAGAACTACAATCTTAAGAACTAGGAAACTAAAAAGACTTCAAAGGCTAACAAATGAAGGAGAGAGATCTCCTATTTATACAAAAAGATGAGAGCCATCTCATTAATGATAATCCATGAATCTCTCCCTCTACCTCTAGAGTCCTAATCAAAATAGGAACTGATAAGACACATGTCTTTTTAGAGTTACAATACAATTAGGAGATATGACACATATCCTCATGATCCCATGATTCTTTCCACTCAAATTCGAATTTGGCCTTAGAGTGCCACATAAGGGTCTTCTAGAAGCCTCCTTTCAACCTACACATGTCAACAATCTCAACCCATTGGTTAGGTATAAGCTTATGCACATTATTTCCTAATTTTTAACCACAAATTCACTTAAAAGGCTTAGAATTAATAAAGATTGGAAAAACATAAATGTGGCCCAATGATAATGAAAGTGGGATGAATGTGGTGACATAGTAGTGAAATGGAAGTGATATAATGGACATAATAGTGAAAGTGTAATGGAAATGAATGACATTTTCAAGACTCAACAGCTCTGCCATATGATGCAATTGTTCTAATGTACATCAATCACAAGGAGTGCTCCTCTTCCATAGCTACATTAGTCACCAAGATTGCTCCCCTTCTATAGCTACATTGGTCACAAAGAGTGCTCCTCTACGATAGCTACATCAGTCTCAAGGAGTGTTCTCCTTTCATAGCTACCTGTAAGATTGTTTTCAAACCATTTGTGAGAATTTATAGATGCAGAATTTTAACTATGATACATACCATAATTTGTTACTTAATATTACTAAAGAAACTATTGCTCATTTTACATTTTATCTGAAGAATGCATGTTCACTTCTGGAATTCTTCCAAGCCTTTGTGTTCTTTATTGAACACCTGCTTCTTGTAGTCTCTCTGCATACAACACATCTATTAGCATATTTTCCACATCAATATGCCTACATGTCATAACAGATTAGTTCACATAAGAATATATATGATATATATATATATAATATATATATATATATATATTATATATATATTCTTTCGTAATCGTATGTATGCCAAACTTAACCATGGTTACTTATCCTTGAACCACTTCTTACTTTCCTTCTTTTGTGCAACCACCCAGTCGGTTGTCCTGCCAGACATCTACCCAATGTCTTCATGCATACCTGCACACAATGTGTATTATACACATCGATATACATATCATATTTCAAACATGTAACATATGTAGTCATACGAGTACCGTATGTACTATTGTACATAGTACCATCTATGCTACAGCCCATCATACCATTCGTATGTTATCACCTACATTACAAAAACTTAGTCCACATATTTTTATACCATGTTAGTATCATGCCAAACATTCCTTTATATTTTTCTAGCAATTAAAACAATTGTGCTCAGTTGACAAGGAATTTGTATGAGCATGGTTCATTTCTGTAATTAGAGAAAGTTTTGTCAAGTGTAAATCATTTTCAAATTCCATGTGGTTGTAAAACAATATCAGTAATATAGCATGTATTCATGCATTTTTGCATCTTAAGCAAACTAATAACTCATAGTTTAATAATCATTAGATCAATACTTAATTCTTAAATCATTTATCTCGAGTGATTTACTATTTTCCTTTTTATGTTTTAACAACTTAACCACTCTGCACTATACTTTACCAGCGTGATCATTATGTCAATCATGTCCTTTTCTTCTGCAGATTACTCTCCTTTTATAGGCATTGGGGTAGCCACACCTTTAAGATTGTTGTACAATGATTTCTATATAAATTGTCTAACGAACCAAGACCAATAACGGAATTCATCATGAGTTTCAAGATAATTACAACAATCCATTAAACTCAAGACTCTTTCATGCCATGATGCTTGACACCTTTCATCAACCAAATGTTAACTACAAAATTGTTATAAGGCTATAATATTGTACACCCATGTGTTTACATGGAAAATTCATATGCCTTATTATTATGTGTATATTTTAGCACGATTCTTTCCACAACAAGTTTATCTTGATGACCCCTTAACCAGGCTTATGACAACAATATACCAAACAATCCATGAAAATGCATGAGTATATGTGTCATACAACAATAAAACAATGATGCAAGCATGGACTTCCTCTATTGAAGCCATCTATAATGTTAATACCATGATGATATATGTAAATTACATCAATGTTTAAAATGCTCATAAGCTTTCCCAGTCAACATTTTCCAGATAATCATCTCTTAATACATAACACACTCAAAAATCATCTACTAACCATATCCTACTAATAGGCCATATTTATTAAAAAGGCTCATGGTCAGTACCTAACAGGGTAAGCCCTCTTCCATAACCATCTTTACATTAGATGTCATGATAAAAAAATATTAGCGAACTACAATTTGTGCATAACCTTTGACATGACAGTAATTCTTAATCGTTATACCTTGTTAATTGCACTGTATCAATAGTTTCTTATGCTCTAAAACATTCAAGGGTGGATGATTATCATACCATCATCACACCTTTCTTACCACAAGTATAATATCCTATGGCATTGATCTTCCCAATCTATCATCTTCCTTTTTCACCACTTGTTTATGGAAGATAGTTATGTAGGCCTTAATGATTTAGTTATAATGATTTTCATATAGTAGTAGGAATTAATACCTACTTAATTAATCCTCCAATCTGACTATAACTCTTTCAAGGTGTGATTAATCCATTGTTTAAAATATGATAATTTCTCATAGTTTGCATCTTGTTGTTGCTTATCATAATCACTTAATAATTCATGTATGCTAAAAATGTTTCACTGCTTAACTACGATGGCAGATTTATTGTAAAATAAACCAAGCAATATCCACGTCTTAAATGCAGGCCGCACTTGCCAATTATGAAAATGTTAATAAGAAACAACACAATACTCACAAGCTCTCTTGGTGTAATCATGACATATTCATGAGTGGTACACCTTGATTTCTTATCATTTGCACATGATAATTTATGCTAAATATTACCTCAAATATAATTCAAGCAACTGAAAGTCCTATACATGGATGTAAAAGTCAATTTCTACATACTTGCATGACATTCCATGGAAAAGATAATTTCTTCCACAATTCAAGGTATATATAAATACCCACCTTTAATTATTTACAAGTACTAACTTGTGAATAATACTATATCATAATCATTGGTGCTTGTCAATTAGAATCTTATCCAAATGAGAAGTTCAATAGTGAGTCCAGGGGATGTCTCAATTCCTAAATTGGAAGGGTTCCTGCTTGTTAAGTATTAACCCTAGCACTGTATCTATATCTCCACATATAATTTCATATTGTTTAAGAGTGACTTATAAGCTTAACACAATGCTTTTTTTATTATCAATCAAGAAGCATTAGAACTTGCTTCCTATTAATTATCATGGTTTACATATTATTGTATCAAGGATATCTATAGGTATGAGTATGCACTTCCAATGCATAGGTCTTGGTATATTATATTATATATATATATATATATATATATATATATATATATATATATATTATATATATATATAGTTATTATTTATTCACTTTTTTGAAACAATTCCAACTCCAAAATGCATTGTATAGAGGACTAAATTAAAACAATTTGTGTCATTACCTGCTCTTTATTTCTTAACATTATTCATGAGAATCTTTTTCATTTCATAACACCCTACTAGGGTTTAACATTTCCCTTTTTATACCATCATCCTTTCATTTATCCAAGTCCCTACATCGTACTTGTACTAGCATCAAATTACTTTATTTATAATTTAACCATTCCCAGCGTAAATTTTTTTCCGCAAAGACAAGAATATTCAGGGCAGCTTCAATAAGATTAATTTTTTATAATCAACATTATCTTCCCTTACATATATTTCTATTATAACATGAAATAGAGGTTTTTGGCTTCAAAAATCAAGGCGTTTAAATTCATAATTTTTCCACTAAATGGACTTGCATGTAGTCCTAACCATTATTGTGAATATCAGTAAGCAACAAACATGAGCACAATCACAATCATATCTTTAATGAAAATTGAAACGAGTATAAGAAAGAGCCTCTCCTTGGTTAAACTTGAACCCTAATGAGGAATTGAACAGTGCCCCATCTTCACATTGCTTTAGAAGTCGACTTTAAATGGCATATTATCCAATCTTCAATGGATGATATAATATTATATTTTGATCATTTCCACATGCAACTAGAGCACTACAATGCTTGATATTTTGAGAGTTATATTCGATAAAACTTTATGCTTTGAACAAATATTCCCAAGGAATTAGATAGACTCAAAGCCATAGATTGTGCTAACAATGGAAAAATAACACATTTTGTAACCCTACTTATCAGTAATGTACATAGGCAGTACCATTTATATGCATCACAGAATAATTAACAAGGGAAGTGAATTGGGAGCTTTGGCGAAAATCGGCTGCAAACTCTGCTCTAGGGTTTAACGCCCTGCCCTGCCATTCCAGGGTCAGCTCTGGCAACGCAGTTCATCAGACTAGCTGATCTCCACTGCAGGGGACGAGGTCTAACCCAACAAATGCTCAGCGGGGGGTCCACAGGGACCCCATCCTTCAAGAATATTGTAATGCACAAGCAGACAAGAAAAGAAGGGTTAAAAATCACGGGTCACGGAGAAAGCAGAAACCCAGGCAGCTTCAGAAAAGACAGGGAGCAGAAAATGTCAGCAGAATATGGAGGGGGTTCCAAACAGAAGGATAAGGAAACAGAAAATAGCACCCTCGGGGCTGCTGCGAATCGTCAAACTGAGGGCTCAAAGCAGACCCAGGCAACTGATGAAAACGAGAAAGAGAAGCAAGGGAAAACACGAGAAGGAAAAGACAAGGAATCACCCATCACCTCTGGTACAAACAACGCCCCCCAGGGAGCCTGCAAACCAAAAAAGAACGAGGCACTCAGAGTGGTCTGTACAGACCCGGAGATTCAAGCTCACAGGGAGCACATGTCGGAGCATGCGGTCATATGTAAATTTATGGGGTTGTGGCCAATGGAGCGAGCCCTATGCTAATGGATCAAACAGCACAGGAGACCCAAAGGTGTCATTAACTTACACCTAGGAGCTAAAGGTTTTTTTACTGTTGTATTTACAAACCTAGAAGATAAAGATAGGGTGTTCGACGGAGGTCCATATTTTTTTGCATCTGCGGGTCTCTATATGAGACCTTGGAAACCCAACTTCGTCCCTGAAAACGAGACCTTCACTTAGGTTCCCATATGGATCCGACTTTTCTCCCTCCCCATAGATTATTGGGGTTTAGCAACTCTCAAGAAAATAGGAGACAAGCTGGGCACCTTTATCAAAGCTTTTGAAGCAACTATTCAACGCAGATACACATCTTATGCCAGAATTTGTGTGGAACTGGATGTATCTGGAGCCCTGCGTGAAGGTATTTGGCTGGAGTTTCGTGACGAATACTATTTCCAGGCCATTGACTATGAAAAAATCCGGTTTCGTTGCAGAAAATTCCACGAACACGGGCATCTCGTAAGAGATTGCCCTCTTAATAGATCGGAAGAAGCAAGCAAACCCTTGCCCAAGGTGCAGAATAAAGAGATATTCACCAAGCCGAAAACCAGACAAAGAGCTAATAGAAGAAGACCAAATAGAATAGGGGCCGTCCCAAGCAACATCCTTAACCCCTTCAGGGTTCTGGAAACAGACACAGATACAGAAGAGATAAGGGCGGATGAGAGGGACACAGAGGGGCCAGAGAACCAGCCAGAAAACAACAGGAAAGAACAGGGTGAAAACCCCCACAGTCCCAAAGACAATAGACAAGAACAAGAAAGCACCCAATACGAAGATACGGAGATGTTAAACAGTGACGGGGGCAATGACGAAATGGAGCTAAACGAAGCCCTGGAAAAAGCAGGTGTAAACCTACCAGCACTAGAGGAAAATTGGAAGGTGCAAGGCATAGAAAATGTTCCAGAAGAATAACTAAAAAATATTAGCGATCTCTTCATTGCAAGACAAAGGGCCAAATTGGCCAGGCAAAACAGGAGACTAGGAATAGCAACAGGAACAGGCAACCACTCCAAAAACATCTCCCTCAACCCAACTGGCTTCAAACCAAAAAAGAAAAGGGGAAGAAGGACAAATGGAGAGGTTCTTCATGACTTAGGGATTTTAACGCTGAACTCAGGTAAAATGAAGGCTCTAGAATCCTTCCCGTCCTACCATTTTTAAACCTGGTTATCAATGAAAATAATATCATGGAACGCAAGAGGGCTCAACAACCAAGCAAAACAAAGACTTCTCATCAGGAAGTTCCAAACAGAAAAGCCGGACATTATGTTCATTCAAGAAACAAAATGCGCTACCTCTCACATGAAAAGCATCAGTCAAAAATTAGGTAAGCCTCTCGACTTCATTGAAGTTGCTAGTCAAGGATGGGAAGGAGGTATCACCACCTTTTGGGACACAAGAGCAATCAGTGTCCTTGCCTCAGAAGCCACCCGTGCCTACATAGCAACGGAGATTCAAATCATAGGTAACTCTGAAACTTATCTCTGTGTTAATGTGTATGGCCCTCAAAGACTAGAAGAAAAATTCCATTTCCTAAACTCTCTCAGAAATCTGCAATCTCGACATCACGCCTCAAAAATCATCATGGGCGGAGACTTCAACATGATCACCACCCTCCTGGAGAAGAAGGGAGGGTTAAGAAAGCTCAACAGGGATGCAGGGGCCTTTGCCGATTTCATTGAGATTGCAAAATTGGTGGATGTGCAGCCTCCCTCTAGCTCCTACACATGGAACAACAGAAGGGGTGGAGAGAATCTCATAGCCTCCCGCTTGGATAGGTTCCTCATCTCAGAGAGTATCGTTCTAGAGGGCATCACTGTCAACTCTGACATTCTCCCTAGTGGGGGTTCGGATCACTAGCCCATCCCTCTAGAGGCTGCCTTCCTGGGCACCCCGAGAAACAAGCCATTCCGCTTTGAAAAATTCTGGTTACAGCACCCTAATTTTGTTAAACTGCTAGAGAAGTGGTGGTAGGAACCACTTAATATCCAAGGAACCAAAATGTTCAAGCTCCAAAGCAAACTCAAGCATATTAAAAGCAAAATCAAGCACTGGAACATCACAGAATTTGGCAACATTTTTAAGGAAAAATCCATGCTAGAAGGCAAGCTCGAGAGCATACATAAAAGTTGGACCTCTGGCAACATCACTGAGGAATCAAAGGAGCTGGAAAAAGAACTAATGACCCAATGGCAACACAGAAGCCTACAAGAAGAAACACTATGGAAACAGAAATCCAGAGTGCAATGGCTTAAAGAGGGCGAGCAAAACACAAAATTATTTCACAGGTTCACCCTTGATTACAGAAGTGCAAAAAAAATTCTCAATCTTAAAAATGAAGTGGGCGACACTCTTCACAATCACAGGGAAATCTCCTCTCTCCTCACAGAGCATTTCAAACACATTGCCCAGGAAACGCATGCAGATATAGCAGAAGCAATTAACACTTTAACGCAATCCATCCCCAAAGTGGTAACAAATGATCAAAATCTTACCCTCCTCAAAGAAATATCAATGGAGGAAGTGGAGGAGGCCGTAAAGAGCATGCCTAATGATAAAGCCCCTGGCCCAGACGGCTTTACAATCAACTTCTACAAAGCTTGCTGGCCAACCATCAAATCAGAAATCTGGGAAGTGGTTGAAGACTCAAGACGCTCAGGCACCATTCTCAAATCGCTCAACTCCACCTTCTTGGCTTTAATCCCAAAGGAGGAGAATGCTCATACCCATGAGAAGTTCAGACCTATTGCACTCTGGAATGTGATCTACAAGATCATCTCTAAGGTCATAGCAAACAGGCTTAAGCCCATCCTGCCTAATCTCATTTCAGAAGAACAGTCTGGATACATAGAAAGTTGACAAATTCAAGACAATATCCTCTTAGCACAAGAAATGGTGCACACTCTTCAGACCAGGAAAAAATTTGGGATGCTTATGCAACTAGATCTCTCCAAGGCATTTGACAAGGTAAATTGGAATTGCCTGGAAGTTGTTCTTGCAGCTTTCGACTTTGATCAACAATGGATCAATTGGATATTAGCTCTAATCAAGTCCTCCTCCTTCTCAATTCTCGTCAACGGTTCACCCTCAGAAACCTTCATCCCTTCCAGGGGCATCAGGCAGGGAGACCCTCTCTCCCCCTTCCTTTTTGTGATCCTCATGGAAGGCCTAAGCCGTCTCATCCACAAAGCTAAAGAAGAAGGCATTCTCAGGGGTCTCCATCCTCTACAATCTATTCCAGCCACAACTCATCAACAGTTCATGGATGATACCCTGTTGCATGGTACCCCCACGGTGAAAGAAGCACTGGCCTTTAAATCCATCCTAATTCTATTCAGCAAAGCATCAGGTATGGAAATCAATCATGCTAAATCTAATATTTTTTTCTTCAATACTCACCTTGCAATTCAGAAGCATCTCTCAAGCATTCTAGGATTTAAACGGGGTAATCTGCCCTCTAAATACCTAGGTGCACCGCTCACATCCAAACCCTGGCAAAAGCATCATTGGGAAAGCACTCTAGCCAAGCTGGAAAACAAATGCAGACACTGGACGCACAGAGCCCTAAACTTTGCGGGCAAACTAGTCCTAACCAAGGCTATCTTGCAAGCCATACCTCATTACATTCTTTCCATCCTGCTTGCCCCTCAAGGCGTTCTACATAGGATCAGAACAATCCAAAGATCATTCTTATGGAAAGGCAATGCGGAAACAAACAAATGGGCTTTAGTAGCCTGGAATAAGCTGTGCAAATCAAAATCAATAGGTGGCCTCAATTTAATTGATCCCCTAGCTTCCAATATTACCTGTGGAGCCAATTTATGGTGGAGATGGCTTAAAGAACCTCACCTTCCCTGGGCAAGACATTGGAAAGAGAAATACACCCCCAATTGCAATGAGCAGGATCTAATCCGGCTTCAGGAAGTTCCGGAAGGATCTCCCATATGGAACCTAGCCAAACGCAATCGAAACATTATTCAAGATCACAATTTTTGGGAAATTCGCAATGGAGAAATAGCATTCTTTTGGGAGGATGCTTGGCAGCAGCTTCCTCGCCTTGCAACGCCATATTTGGAAAACTACAAAAGAGAAGCTCAGACAGGAGGCAACTACAGAGTTAATTAGTATTGGAGCCCAGATAGCATCGAGCAAGAGTGGAGAACCTGGAAACCCCCGAACTCCATCAGCTTCACTGCAGATAATGCACAAATTCAGCACCTCCTATCCACTCTCAATAAAATAAAAATCCGAACTTCTTCAGTCAGGGATCAGCTCAGATGGGGAATGAGGGGGAACGGTATCTACACCCTAAAAGAAGCTAGGATGCAATTGGAACAAAATGAGCAAGGGGAAACCTTGCCCTGGAGTACCAAGGTCTGGGATAGCCTCTTTTGGCCCAAAATCAAGACATTCCTCTGGCTCCTCATGAGAGGAAAAACCCTTACATGGGATAACCTTCGGAAAAAAGAGCTTCTCCGGCCCTTCCATTTGTCCCATGTGCCGCAAGGCAGAAGAAACTATAAATCACCTGTTCAACTCTTGCAATTGGGCAAACAGCATATGGAAGTGGCTAGAAAACATCATGCAACAATCCAACAGGGACATAAATTCTATCCAGAACACAATTACTCAGTGGCCAGGCGACTTTTCGAACAATCACAGAGTAAACAGTATATGGAAAATAATCCCAGGCTTCATAACATGGACTATCTGGAAGGAACGGAACAGGTGTATTTTTCAAAATGAACAGAGGAATTTCGAGTTCTCGCAACTTACCTTATCCACAAATATCCACGAATTAATCTCGGCTAAATGCACTGCGTCGCCCGACTCAAATATTTCGCCCAGGGACCAGTGCATTCTGGTAAGTTTCAAGTTGGAAAATGGGAACAACTCTCCAACTGTAAGCAGCAAGCACGAGCCACGAACTGAGCAGCAGGGATGGCACACGCCCCCGACAGGCTTTCTTAAGCTAAATTTCGACGGGGCCTCCAGGGGCAACTGGTCCGGCTGGTATTGGAGGGGTCATCAGGAACCACAAAGGGGAAATCCTGTATATCTACAGTCAAGCCTTGGGTGAAGCCACCAACAATGAGATGGAATTCGCAGCTCTGGAAAAAGGCCTTCAAATTCTGCATACAAACTAGATTGCCAATGCCATCATAGAGGGAGACTCAGAAGTGGCCATTACAGTGGCCAGGCGAATTTACAATGGCACTCCGACAAGCAGGGTCATGAAGCATTGGTGCCTGGCTCAGGCAACCGAAAACATAGCCAATTTTCTTTGTGAAATGAAAGGTCTAACCTTTTAGACGATCAGACGAAAAGGAAACACGGTGGCGGACCACCTGGCAAACGTTGGGATTGAGAACCCCAATGCTCTGAGGGACAGCTGGTGGGACGAAATCACTTGTCCTGACCTTAAGGGAACCTGCATGCAGCTTGCCAGTAAGGACATCACCCAGGCAGAAAGCGACGACGGAACGGCAACGGTTCTTAGGTTTCTGGCAAGACACCATGCTGACTAAGCACACCACCTTAATTACGGATGAGGCAGAAGGACAATTGACACAAGGCATATCCGTCAGTGGTTGCAGACCTAAAGATTTGTACCTCCCCATGATCTACTTGGATCCTCGACGCCATAAACAAGGCAGGACACAGGTTACTTGGCGAGCTGCGGATGAGGGAGAGATCGGTGACAATAATCGCCAGCAATTATTCTCTTATCCCACCATTCATCCTCCTCACTGCAATAATTACGACAGGACAGGCAAGTGGCCCTCCCATCCAATTCCCCCTCCAACCATCTTCAGGCCTTCAGTTATTTAACTACGTCCCTGGCAGCTATGGAAAGCATTGTTTTATCGTATTGTAAGGTGAAGCGCTTTCCCTCTGCCAACACACCGTTGGTAATCACCGTGGCAGTCACCTATGCCATGAAAGGGGATAGCTGTCGTAACCAGTTGGCTATAAAGGACCTACATCAAACCCAGGAAATGTATGAAACTTGAACCTCGCAGCGGAACAAACGAAAGCTGAATGAGCTGGAAAGTAGCGTGAAAGCGGAGGAAGCTCAGGTTTCTGACCAGCAGCTGGGGAAGGAGGTGAATTGGTTGCAAGACTCGGGCACCACCTTTACGCAGGCCACCCAATTTTTCAAAACCCAAGTAGAGGCGTGGAGAATGAAGACTATGCTGGCGAAGGTCCTGGAAGCGCAAGAAGAGCAGGACGAACGGGTGCAGAAGCTCAAATGCTAGATGGACGCCATGGAGCACGACCATATGTGCGTGGTGGAAAGCATTGAATTCAAGTTATCCTCGCTTGACCAGCAAGCCGACATTATCGGCAAAAAGCTTACTGTTCTCATCAAGCTCATGAGGAATGTGGTTAGCACCAAGGGTATTACTGGGGAGACCTCTGGCGTCCCTCCAAGCAACCCGCCGAAGCAGGGGTCTGGCCACCTGCCGAAACAGGGGTCAGCCCACCGCTGATGGTCGCTACCAATGTCCCCTTTTTGCTGTCGCGGACAATCTCCCACTCAGGTCATTATGTACTCAGTTCTTGTTATCATGTACTCTATTCTCTTCTTATGGTTTTGCTGCATTTTTCTCAGACAGAAGTATCAGGTTTTTTTGGTCATCTTGCTGATACTTCTCGGCCGCCCTGCATGGTGAGCCTGTTTTGTAAATGGATACCGTCTCGGCTACCCTGTGTGGTGAGCCTGTTTTTTGAATGGATACCGTCTCGGTCGCCCTGCGTGGTGACCCTGTTCTCTTTTAATTGCCAATGCATTCCCCAGTAGCCAAGCGTGCTGCTAAGCAGCCCTCTAATCTACAGCAGCAGAAGTTTTGTAACACATTTTCTCTTTGTTAATACAAATGCTTATTTACAAAAAAAAAAATATGCATCACAGAATTTACTGATGCTAAATAATCGTAAATATCTTGCAACTATGTACAATAAATGATTATATAAATATATAACACCCATATCAATGACATATCTACTTTATAAATACCCATAAACACCCATATCAATTACCGAGGATTATAAATATACTTTATGGGTGTTATAAATATACAAGGCTTGAATTATATTTTTCGAAAATATTTAGCATCCTGGTTGGCCATAAGTGACAATTTCACAATCTTCATCATAAATTTTTATGTAATAATTAGAAGTAGTGATGCAGATAGTGGTTTTCTATCCATTGAACGTGCACATTTTTCTCTGCTTGATTAACTTTTTTTCTTTTTCAGGAACCTGCGAGCATCTCAAAAAAATAAATTGCTTCCCTTTTAATCCAACCAACATTATATCTTCCCTCTAAAATTTATGGGTTCATTAAAAACTGCTAAAAGAGAAGACATAGAAAAATGAAAAATTCTCAGAAAATATAGTATATGATGTCCACTGGAACCCCACACGAATATGCCTACTGAAGGAGTACATGACCGTGTCTAATGACTATAAATCCTACGTGATCTTGATTCCTTGAATAATAAATCCTCAAATGTGTTTGTGCTATCTGCCTTGAATCATGGCAGCTACTTAATTGTATTATTTGTTTCTTTATGCCTTACAATCTAATGTTCATGCTAATTTTAATAATAGCATACTAAGAATGGAGCAACTAAGAATTATTTCTTACATCATTTGAAACAGATTCTGAAAATAGTAGTTTAAATAACGTATACATAGTTTTTCATTTAGGTTTAATAATTCTCAAAAAGGAAATGAATCACCATTGTGTACTCTTTGTATTTGTCACAGCTATTATCGAAACGATCAATCTCCACACATTGGAGGCTATGGTGTGATCCTCGTTATCTCACATTATTTTGCCGCAACTAAGTCATATAGCTGAGAGGTTTCACGATGGTTGAATTCTTCAACGCTTTATCATCTACAGAAAATAGGTATATATATCAACCTTAGTAAACTTATTAGAATCGGAAAGGAAGGATTATTCGTGCCATTTTTACCTCTACAAGACTGGTGGTACGATCCTCCGTATTTCCTATTTACAGTCAACAGTAAGCATTCTTTTACTTATGGCCTTACTTTAGGCTTGACTCTCATAGATGGAGATCGAGATAGCTCGTCCCAAACCGAACTCAGTTATTTATGTTCTGCTCATACTCTTGACCATAAGGTAAGCATTATCCTTCCCCGCTCTTATCCTTTCATGACTCAGAGATAAGCTACGATGTATGGCATCTTTATCTGCAGATGATCATCATCCTACCACCACCATATAGATACCCATCTAATGAAAGAAACAACATTAAAATTTTGCTAGAAAAGCAACCCATCATTTACTTTTACTCGTACACTAAGTTAGTTGGCACTTTTACCAGTGTTTTATAACCATCGTGCATTTTTATCCCATGGTAGACAACATGAAAGAAATGGAATCTAGCTTTTCCTACATCTCCGTAGTGCAATTAGAAACCACAATAAGTCAAGGTTTCGTGTTGGGAATTTTTTCCTTAATTATTCAATGTGTTTCTACCTTCAATCCGAAGGCCCGCGGAAAGGGAAACATCAGTCGCTTATCCTACTTACTTTCCTCCCTAGAGATAGCCCATAGTTGGCATAATCTTATTGTGATTCGTGACAGCTTTTCCCAACATATCATGTGTGCCTCTCTGCATGCATTTTTATATGCTTAATTTCCCAACCTCCTTTAGCTCGACGATCAACTTGATCGAAGAGTGTCACACTGGAAGGGGAATTTATGTTTTTTTTATTTTAAAGGGTGTTGTTGCTAAACCCATCATCGTATATTTCTTACCATGGAGATTAAAACAACAATTTCTAACTTCATCGAAAATTCATGCAAGGGTAAAACAACACCTCGAATAACTCTATCACCTTGCACAACCAATAAAAATTCCCTTGTTTCATTGCCTGGATACTATTACCTTGTATGCACATGCAAAGATATAGGTTATCCACTGTGGTTTATTTTAAAAGCTTCCCGGTTGCCTTCGATTTCAGCATGTGGAGGAAGAAACGAAGAACAATGTGTGTTTCTGACATGGATGCCACGTCAGCCCAGTTGTAAATGTGGCAAGGGTCATGGTGAATGCTTCAACGGCATCAGTTTCTCACTATTGGAATTGCATTTGCATCCAATATGCCTACCGACGTTGCTCATCATTTTGCATTGTACTCCCACAACAATGTGTGCCCATGCGCATGGACCCATGCGTGAATAATATGGGAAATTCTAGCTTATTTGACCCTATTTAATGTCTCAACAGTTTGTCATTATACAAGGTAGGGATCAATATAGTTTATTTCCCATATTGATATTAGTTGTCCTCACATGCGCCCATTCAAACAAAGTGATGAAAACCTTATTACATCTTTTCGGTCAGAGAAAGCGAGTGTCTAGCCTTCTCAAAGATTATTGAAGGTTGGCGAGATTTCTCTCTATTATGTAATTGATGGAAATATTAAACTCACAGTCTCCACTACCTTCTCTTTATAAACATAAAGAGCTCAGGATTCTCATCCAATAGGTTCTTCCTACAACCAAGTATGTCACTATGTTGGAATATGTGAAGTATAGCATGAACACACTTATGTATATGCCAAGACTAGTGTTGTAAGAAAAATTCATATTTGTTATTACAAAAATTAGGTTTTCGACAACCTGCGCTGCTTCGTGAGGAAGAGAAATCTCGGTTCATATCTTCATTTAGACCATACACCCAACGTAGTATAATATAGATTCCAATGACATATGTTCGAGGACGGTTCCTCTAAAGATTAGGTGTACTATTTCATTGATCTTGACATGCAATTTGTAATGGCACACTAGTTATAACCAGTAAGCAGTGCCTGATTATTAACGTGCATGATATATATTGAATATCATTGTTATGGTTTCACATACATTATCCCATTATTCTTTCACATATCATGGGTATGGATTCACATACGATACCATTTGTAATACAATTAAAATTCCAAATCATGAACTCCTCTCATATATATATATATTGGTTGATTTTGACCGACATTCATATTAGTTTATGGGTTCCTCCATGCTTACTTTACTATTCTATTGTTAGTTCTTATAATATTTAAACCTTAAGGAGTCCAGACTTAACATTTAGCATCCTTATTAAAGTTTGTGGTAGTGAGGCCAAGTCAAGACTTAAACTTGTCCATGCCCTATGGAGGTGTATTGGCCCATAGGCCACAAGGTTTGAACTTGATTCACTCTAATACCATTTGTAACGAATCTCCATGGCCTATTTGGAAAATAATCCTAAATACCTTAAAAATTTTAAAATTTCCTTAGACATAGTTAAGGTTCCATGTTCCTTTTCCCTACTTAGACTATTGTATCACCTTCAGGAAGGAGCTTTATACCACAAACACATTATCTCATCTTCATCGAATGATTTCTATAACACAACTACAGTTGGAAGGGAAGAAGCAGCTATAACATGCAGCCATCAAACCTCTAGTGACATGCATTGTAACAGAATCCTCATCTATTGGATTATATAGAACTTGCCTCCTAACGGTTATGCATGCATCTATATCTCATGCCTAATTACCATATGCATGCATAAACTATATAAAATCTATTAAATCAGTTAACCACATGCATAGTAATATTCCATCAGTTCCATAATAAGATAAATTCTAAGAAACAAACATAATGCAATCTAGCCTCATTGAGTATCTATGTAATAGATAATTCGACCATCATAGACTATTCTATTACTTACATTATACCATAATTCTATGCAAGAATCTACCACTATTTTCCATGTTAACTAGAGGCTTTATATAATATTAAAGGTTCCTTCACTAAGATAATAAAGATTCAGATAGCATCATACTAACACATAAGCCAAGACGGAGCAACACATCCAATACTGAATCAAATAAAATAATCACATGAAGGGTAAGAGACTGACATACAAAAAATTCCACGCATGTGAATCCATCTAAAGAAATCACTTGGAGGGAGGAGCACTGTTAGCTCTGCTATATTCTTCAACATTTGATGGATGAAAATAGGTCGGGTAGTGCTGGTAATTCTCGCAAAGGGTCTCGCAACAGTTTATTTCCTCTTCCCCTTCATTTTCCTTATCCTCCATTAAACCCTTAAGCTTTGTTTTTCTCCCTAAAACCGCATGTGAGCCTCTCTTCTGCTTAGCTCCTTAGCACTAAGGTTTTACCCATATAACCGTGCATATGCAAAGAGTGCTACCCACAAAGTCTTTCCCCATCATATCAACCAAGAAACATGTGCGCCTAGTTCCAACCGTCCAATTTCCCATCTCCCGATCCAACGGTAATTGCTCGTCCCGCCGCCAAGACATGCCCGCACTTTAACCTACGGGGAAAGTGGTTTGCCACCCGTTATATCCGCCATGTGTCAGTCGTCTATTCGTATCACGCACCCGTTGTACGTAGACCACCACCTCTAAAAAGCGGTGCGGGGATACCACTTACCACCCATTTCGTTCGTCCCCGTGTATTATCTCCCGCGCTAATATCTCGCCCGGTGGCCGTCGAATCTGCCCAAATGCAATCCGACGGCCTGCATTTTTTCATTCATTTTTCCCCCCGATACTTCATGTAAGTCGATCTCCGTCGTCCATCTACTAAATCTGATGGTTCAAGATCATTTTGCCACCGTTCCGCCCTGTGCTCCATGCCAAGAGATCCCTGCCATCCATCTCTAAAATCCAACAGCCAATTTCCCTTCTACATCCTTCCCGACTATTCCCGTCCATAATCATATTGCACTCCCAAAGGAAGAAGGTGGCCAGCTACCTTTACCCAACGCAATTACTCTTCAACAACTACATTCAAGAGCAGAGTGGCCGAGAAGAAAAGGATGATCCTTGAGCAGTTAAACGCCTTCAGCAGTTATGGAAATTTATTCATACAACACTTCACCTGCCCGACAAGGACAACCAAGTACCAGAGAATGTCAAATGTATTCATTAAAGTAGAAAATTGTAGCAGAGATTCATATCAGATAGTTAATGTGGCTGGTGGTCCATTATGACTCCTCCACGCATAGGATAGTAGATATTTTTGTAATCAACCTCTATATATATCCAAAACTCATAATGTAATAGGGTTGATGGTTTCAGTTTTGATGTAAGGTTCAACTTCTGGGGACTGTAACTATTGTGATACTTGGAGCGTCTGGTCTTCATTTTCAGCTAATACAAGCTTCTTTTATTGTTAATTGTTCACCTTCCACTTCTTCTTGGTTCTAGGTTATGCCTGTTATGCACTTATTCATGTGCTCTTGATACTTAGCATTAGAGGAGCTGTCATCCCACCTCTGTGTTAGAATATATTATGTATCATTGAATGTGTTATGTAGGTTTCTTTGACTTAGTGCCAGAGAGCTGTCATCCTGTCTGTGCATTAGGAAATATATTTGCAGACCTTTTTACTGGTTGCAGCCGGCCACCACATGGTCTTGTGCATCTGCTAGTGTGATTAGTATTCTCCATATTCACCTATTCCTGAAACTGTGAGTAATTGGTGGTCTAAAGCCTTGTAGTCTGGGGGTGTTCACCCATGTCTGGAGTTAAGCAAAGTAGAAGTGGTTATCTGGCTTGAACATGCATCATTCCTTCCATTCATCCATTTCCAACATTTTGTTGAGTTTGTAATGTTCCTAAGCATCTCTGAGATACAACCTAGGAGAGTTTCTTGGGGTGATAACAAGCACCACCACCCAACCATGAATCACCTTTGATTCCCCTCGAGCTGAAGTTCTTTCCAAGGATTAATTGTCCTCAATTGATCAATGCACTGGGAATTTAATACCCTCTTTCATGATCTAGTTTCCATTAGCGACATCACTCTTTTATGGATCTTTCCATTTGCCTAGGTCTTTTTTGGAAAATCTCGTCTTTATCTGCCACAAGGCTTTTCCTCATAAAATCTTTCCTTTATCTCCCACAAAGATTTTATGTTAGATGGATATTTCTCTCCCATCCATTCAAGCTTATCTAGAATCACATCTAGAAGCTTCATCATGAAAGATTCATCTCTACCCATTCCTCAATGGGATTTGGCAAGAATCTCATCTCTCTTGGTGCTCCACCCTCCAAACGATTTATTTTATGAATTTATTTAATAACATATTTTCTTTTCATATTACATATCACCTAGCTTTCCTTAGCTTAGGTTTAGAATAGTTTAACCTAGAAAGGAGGGTATCACACCTAGCTTTCCTCATATTAGCTTTACAATAATTTAACACACAAGGGAGGATATCACACCTAGCTTTAACTCAGCTTAGGTTTACAATAATTTAGCACACAAGGGAGGGGTGTTACAAGAAAACAAAATGACCATCAACAAGGCTGAGAAGCCACTAGAGAAGGTTGCAACAAGGTTAAAATAGGAGAGAACTAACTCTAGAGATCTACACATGCATAATGAGAGCTTAAAAGAGTTGACTGTGAAGTTGGGGGTAAATCTAGAAGACAAATTTTCATTCGAAGCTCTTCTCCAAAGTTCACAAGAAGAATTACATGAATTAGGGCACAAACTGGAGATGCCAACTAGTGAGCATGTGCAATATAAGGAACTTACACAAGTAGAAGAAGAGAAGTAAATATTGGCCAAAGAATTTATAGAAAGAAACAATGAGATTATATTCCTCAAGTAGCAAGCAGCAAAACTTTATATGAGGGTAGACATACACATTTTTGTAGTGCTTGTACCTGAAACCCCCAAAATCCCACATAACAATGCACCAAGACCCTCATCGAGCTCTAGATTTTGGAAGGGGAGCTTAAGTAGGCACAAAAGTATTTGGGCACTACCCAAAGAAACCTAGCACAAAAAGAAAAACATATTAATATAGTTAGGACCAATGCATACTTGATTAGTAAGAACCTACAAGCAGCAAACTAGGAAAATTCTGAGCTAAAAGGAAATTTGAAAAGAAGCATGTCTCTCCTGTAGGGAAAGCAACTTGTCTAGGATGAAATCATAGCAGAAATGAAAAGCAACTGAGAGTACATAACTTTGACGGATGAACAGAAGATTGTAAATAAGGATTATGACTTTTTCATCCTAGCTGCAAAAGAAGATGGTGAAAAGAACTCTCAGATTTCCAAGAATTTCATTCAGTTTGTAAATGAAAGGCCACTTAGTGAGTTGATCCCAATAGACATAATGGATAGAGTGGCTGCTATCATGGATATTTCTAAAGTTGTCTGGAAGGAAGAGGCCAAAGTCAAAGTTGAGGAATACCTAGGGTGGTACTGAAATGTGGTTGCTTTCAATACTGAGTTTGATGAGAGAGTCAGGGTGGGGTTGTCTAGCTGTTGGGATATTGTGGGAATGCTAATTCCATGGATAAAATACAATCAAATGTTAGTTGAGGCCACGAGCAAGGTGGATTCCTCTCAAGAGAAGACTTCCACCCTTAAAACTAAAATTGTGGTTAACTATCTTAGAAAGGAATTTTAGCTGTTAGGGTTGGTAAAGACCTTGTTCCACCCTAGGTTGAACTATACAGGGGCCATAAATCTAAATATTTCATATCAGTGATTCTTTCATGCTCCTCTACCACCTCCAGAAGTATGGCAAAGGTGTGAACAATTTGTCAATCCTCCTGTGCTCTAGATCATCAACCCAACAATGCTCCCTCTAGAACCTGTTTATCATGACTAACGATATTATTGATCATGTCGATCATGACACTTTTCTTTTATTTTTTATGTAAATATTTTATTTTAAAATAAATAATCTTATTTAGTTAGAATCTGGTTAGTACAGGTGTGCCACTAATCACGCTGATATTTTGCATGGCCAAATCAGGAAAGAATATTTTGTAGTGGGCTCTCCCTCTAAGGCCCTATAAAAATAGTTCATGATACAGAACCAGGGGTTTGGAATTTTGGGTTTCCAAGAGAGAAGCTTTGCAAGTTGTCAATGCACTGTATGCCCTGTGGAATATTAATGAAATTTTTTGGTGATTCTAGCTCATATAAATGTGCAATATGTATTCCTTCTTGTGTTTGTTCCATATGTTCTCACTCTTCTTCACATATTACATGTAATGGTAGTTGTTGGATATGTTTTCATCGATTCATGAATTCATCAAGGTATAACGTTGATTAAAGATTTCTATAACTGATATGAATTGTTATCCTTAAAATTGTTGGCATTATGAAGTATGTGTTGTACTTGATGGCAACCCACTTGTAGTAGAACAACTCACCTGTATATGGTAACTAGATGAATCTATAGAAGAGATATCAGATGTGATAGAATGCATGACAAGAGTGTTTATAGATGTGATGAAATGAAGGGCAGCTTCAAGGAATTAGTTCAGAAAGCAACTCACTTAGATGAAAGAACACAGTATAGTAGGTAAACAACAAAGAATTACAAACCAGTCTTCACAAAATGAAGAAAGAGAGGTATATGCAGGTTCACCACTGACCAAGTTGTGTATACACGCAGGTTCATTGTATACAAGTCGCGTATACGTACACACGCACTTTTAAAGAAGGAAAAGTGTGTATACCTTTGAAAAATAAATTTTTGGTCTAGCGTATTTGGTCCATGGTATTTTTGATCCATGGTATTGGTCCAAGGTATCGGGTCCAAGCTATTGGTCCTAAGTGGTTTTGGTCCATGGTATTAAGAAAGGCCTACAAACTATAAAAGGAGGAGAAGATCATTAGGTCTAGGTGTGCAAGTATCAAATATATGATGAAGTGTGAGATCTAATATGCAGGTTATTCGCTTATGGTGTTGTGCTTGATCTGAACCAAGGATGAACCTTAGCATTTGATGAAGGATAAGATCTAATGATGTATCAGGATCTCAAGGCTTGAAGTGAATTATCTTTAAGTGCTTTGATCATGTATCTGAATAGTTGGCGCATGTTGTAGTCTGTAAATATGATGATCTAGGTATGACTGAAGTCTGGAATAGTTGTAATGTTTAAATCATCATTTACAGATCTGTATGCAGGTTCACTGTAGAAAAGGAGCGTATACACGTTGGTTCTGCATATCAAAGAAGCATATACATCATAAATTTGATTTGCAGATCTGTACACTAGTTCGCCTTGAGGAAAGCATGTATGCATGCAGGTTCGACACATGCAAGTAACGTATACCTTATAAAATATGTTTTAGTTGCTTCTGTTTGCTCTTGCAGTGTTCTGGGTTCTTGCTTGGGTTCTAGTTACTATATTCTGGTGACGGCATTCTGAATTATCAGAATGATGGAGTGATTGATTGATTCAGTTGTGGTTGGTTCAAAAGGAGATTGGTTGATGCAGATATATTTGAAGATTGATGTTGTTGATGGATCCAGTCTGAAAATTTATGAAATGTGTTCCCTAGAAGAAAAGAGAAGATTGTAGCCTTCTGTAGGCCAACACCTACATACTAGTAAACATATTAGCTAGTACAAGAGCTAGGGGGTTGTAGCTCCCTTCCATTAGAAGCTGGAGAACAAGAGAAGTTTGTAGCCTTCTGCAGGTAGAAGCCTGTGTACTGGTATAAGACTACACCAGTACAAAAATTGTAAACATAATTCTATTATTATTAAAAGAAGATAAAGATGATTGCAGCAGGTGGTTTTCACCCACATTGAGTTTCCACCTTATATCTTGGTGTTCATGTGTGTTGCTTATGTTTGATACTTTATTATGTTTTTACTGCACCGTCTAATGAATTCCTAATATACAGGTTAAAATTCAATGCATGAGAATTTGGGTAAATCAAAATATCTCTGCATATACACTAGTTGCATTAAGTATAGTTGTGTATCCACGCTAGTTCACTAGGTTGAAGTAGCGTATACAAATCAGTTTTGAAAATTAAATTATTGATCTAGTAATACTGATTCACCCCCCCTCTCAGTATTATTTCCAACAATTGGTATCAGAGCAGGTCCTTCAGAAGAAGCTTGATCACCTGAAGGAAGATCCATTTCCAAGGTTGTCAATACATTATTGGGAAGTCTATCACAATCTGAGCTTGTCAAAGTTATGCAGCTCAAATCAACCAAAGAAATATGGGACAAAATCGTTCTAAGCTACGAAGGAGACTCTCACGTAAAACGTGCTAAACTGCAAACTCTCAGAATTCAATATGAAACTCTCAAGATGCATATTGATGAAAGTATAGCTAGTTACTTCTTACGTATACATGAGATTGTTAATTGCATGAAGAATCTAGGTGAAGAGATAAAGGAATTTACCTTAGTTGAAAATTTTTTAAGATCCTTATCTGCTAAATTTGAATCAAAAGTATCTGCCATAGAAGAAAAGCAGGATCTACAGACTATTAATATGACACAACTTCATGGAATATTAACTGCCTTTGAGATGAGAAAACGAGGTCCATCAGATATGAGAGAAGTCACATTTAAAGCTTCAGAAAAAGGAAAAGAAGAACTCACTAAATCAGGTCATATTTCAGAAGAAGAAGAGGAAATAAACTTTGTCAAGAAGCTTCAACGGGGTTCTGGAATATTCAGAGGTAAACTAACTTTCAAATGTTTTGCCTGTGTTAGAGTCAGTCATTATGCTACCAAATTTCCTCATAAAGATAAATATGATAAAGGGAAGGAATCTGCAAAATGGAATAGAAAACAAAGTGTAAGTAAAAAGAGCTACCATGCTCATGAAGATAGCAATGGTTTATCAAATAGTGATGAAGATGAAAATAGTAATGACTATAGACTTCTGATGGCTTATGAAGATGATGATTTTTTGGATGCTTTAGATGAAGATGATCTTATGTAGAATCTCTAAACTCAAAATTATTTAAAGAAAAGAATATGATTATAGATACCTTGACATACCAACTTGTTGAAAGAGAAAAACATAATGAAAAGCTAGAATGTGAAATTGTGGGTCTAAGAAAGGATCTTGAGAAAACAAAAGCTCTCAACCTTAGAATTGCTAAAGGATCAGAAACCTTAAATGAAATTATCTAAGTGCAGTGCTCTCCTCTAATAAAGACAGATCTTGGATATACTAAAGAAACATCCCAATCACAGAAGTCATCAACCTCCACTAAAGCCTATCTTGTTGCAGCAAACAGTAGTGAAAAGTTTGACAATCGTCAGCAAAGGCGTAAAGCATATTACCAGGTGAATCAGGCTCAATTTACTTCAAGGATGAACAAAAGCCACAATCAACCTCAGGTAAATCGTACTCAATTTTCTTCAAAGATAAGTATCAATAGAAACTACAATCAATAGGTCATTAGATTCGATAATCGCATGAACTTCTTTAATGGTCAATGTTTCTCATGTCATAATTTTGGACACAAGGTTGCTCAATGTGTTTCTTACAAAACTATCATGACTAGAGAAGCACGAAATCAAAGGAATATGATGGGGATCAAGAAAATTTACTATAATAAATTTTCTCTTCTTGAAAATGAAATAGAATGCTCAATCTGTAACAACTTTGGCCATGAAGAATCTAAATGCAGGAGTAAATTTCAGCAAATAGCTCAAAAGGAGCAAACTCCATTAAATCCCAAAATATGGAGAAAGAAAGAACCACAAACAGAAAGATGTGGTATAGCCTTGTATGCAAAGGGACAAGAAAACCAGTGGTACATCGGCAGTGGATGCTCAAAACACATGATAGGTGACAAAGAAAAACTACACTCATATAATGCCTTAGAAGAGGAAAAGAGTGTCTCATTTGGAAATGACACTTCTGCTATTATAAAAGGTAAAGGCTCTATTTTCTTGAAAGAAAAAGTTAAAGCTGGGAATGTTATGTATGTTGATGGCTTAAAGCATAACATGTTGAGTGTGAGTCAAATGTGTGATCAAGGAAATGAAGTAGTGTTTTGATCAAATGGATGTGTTGTTCGTGATCTTGATACAAGAGAAACTGTGATCAAAGGGACAAGAACTCCAAACAACCTATACATACTCAAGGGAGGACAATAACAATGCTATCTAAGAAAAAATGATGAAAATTGTCTATGGCACAAAATATTTGGACATCTAAGCTTTTCTCAAATAAGAAAAGCATGCAGATTCTAGGTTGTTCATGATCTTCCAGATATCAACATTCCTTAAAATTCTATATGCAAATCATGTCAATTCGGTAAGCAAACCAGATCTCACTTCATCGAAAAGGAAGGGTCAGCTAGTAAGCCTCTTGAACTTGTTCATATTGATTTATCTGGACCATCAAGGAAAAAGTTACCTCGTGGAGAAGAATACCTTATATTATTAATGATTTTTCCAGAATTATTTGGATAGGTCTTATAAAGCATAAAGATGAATCATTTGAAAAGTTCAAAGCCTTCAAAGCTTTGGTTGAAAATGAATCAGATCACAAAATCAAATGCCTCAGATTTGATCGAGGAGGGGAATTTACCTCGGATGAATTCTTTGACTTTTGTGAACAACATGGAATAAAAATGCAGTTCTCCACTGCAAGGACTCCTCAACAAAATAGAGTGGTAGAAAGGATGAACAGAACTGTTCAATAAATGGCTCGTGCTATGCTAGATGAATCTGGAACTCCTGCAACCTTCTGGGGTGAAGCTGCATTCGTCGTCGTCACTATTCTCAACCAAGAAAATGTTCAAGTAAACGGCACTCAAACTCCACATGAACTTTGGTATGGTAAGACTCCTACTGTAAAATACTTCAAAGTTTTTGGAAGCAAATGTTACATAAAAAGGACTGATGAAAAACTTGGTAAGTTTGAACCCAAAGCTGATGAAGGTATTCTTCTTGGCTACGCTTCCCAAAGTAAAGGATATAAATGTTACAATAAAAGACTTGGAAAAATTATTGAAAGTATTGATGTTGTGGTTGATGAAGCAGGCAAAAATCCAAAACAGATAAAAACCGAAGATTATGAGAATGAATAAGATGAGGATCATTTTCCCACATCAAATCACACTGATTCTGAAGAAGAAACCAATGAAGCACCAGAAGAAGAGAAAATGATAGAAGACAAGACTCCATCCAGGTATGTTCAGAAAAATCATCCAGAAACTCAAATTTTAGGGGAAAAGGGGGTAGGTATGTAGACTAGAAGGACCATTGCCGAAGCTTCAAGCTATCTAGCATTACTATCTTCCACTGAACTTCAAAATATAAATGAAGCATGCAAGGATGAATGTTGGGTCAAGGCCATGAATGAAGAACTTGAGCAAATTGAAAAGAATAATACTTAGGAATTAATTCCTAGACCTCATGATAAGAATATCATAGGAACTAAATGGATATTCAAAAACAAGGTGAACAAAAATGGAGAAGTTATTAGAAACAAGGCCAGACTTGTTTGTAATGGATATGCTCAACAAGAAGGTATAGATTTTGAAGAAACTTCTACACCTATTGCTAGACTTGAAGCCATAAGAATTTTTCTTGCTCTTTCTAGTTTTCATAAATTCAAAGTATACCAAATAGATGTAAAATCTGCCTTTCTTAATGGAGACTTAGAAGAAGAAGTCTATATTGAACAAGCAGAAGGATTCATTCTTGGAAATGATGCAAAACTTGTATGCAAACTCAGAAAATCTCTCTATGGTATAAAACAGGCTCCAATGGCATGGTATTACCATCTTGAAAAATATCTCCACCAACGGGGTTTTTCAAAGGGGTTAGTAGATAGCAATCTATATACAAAGATGGACACTGGTAAATTGCTAATAATTGTTGTGTATGTTGATGATATCATTTTTGGTAGCAATGAATAATCCATCAGTCAGAATTTTGCTTCAGTAATGCAGCAAGAATTTGAAATGTCCTTGCTTGGTGAGCTTACTTATTTTCTTGGTCTACAAGTTCAACAAAATAAAGATGGTATTTTTCTTTCACAAACCAAATATCTCAAACATATCTTGAAAAAGTACGGCATGGAATATTTTAAACCAGTATGTACACCAATGGTAA
>APFE030751879.1:33546-62930 GCA_000404065.3 Pinus taeda
TGAAAACTAAATTATTGATTTGATAATACTGATTCACCCCCCCTCTCAGTATTGTTTCCAACAAAAATGTGCTCCATGTATCTTAGCACTTCGTTTAAAATTCCTTCTCATACATTTCAAGTTGAACTTCAATGAACATGATTCTTAATTTTAAGCCATGTGCATTTGTTTTATTTCTTCTTGCATTCTTCTATCCGACATACTACAAATGACCTATAAAGTTTCATGTGCATATGATGTTGGCCACTAGAGCTAATGATTATGTGAGTTATATTTGGCATCCAACTTTGTATTTATCCTCTTAAGGAAGGTTCTAAATCAATTTCATCTCAAGTATGTTAAATACTGAAGTGCAATAGAATATCTCAACAAATCCGTAAATCACTCATCAAGATGTCCTAGGCACTGGTCTCCTTTCAACCTAGAGTTTGTCTCTAGAAACTATAACATCTTCTGGCACCATTTCCAGGGAAGAATCAGAAAATTTTCCCTAGGTACAACATTCATACACCCTTTAGTAAGTTGAGCTAGAAGGGGTGCGGGTTGTAGATATCTCACCTTGGTGAATCCTTTTAAGTCTCATTTTGAGCACCCTGAATTTTAAAAAGCCACACACTCACTCAGATACCTCACAACAAAGAAACCCTCCTGTGGTTGACCCTAAAAAGATAATATCTAAAAGGATATGGAAAGAAATAACTCTTGTCACCCCAATCCTTGTGACATATTTTATAGAAGTATCATCCTCTAGCTCTCAAAAGGATGTGATAAATTACTCTAAGTCTCCCTCCAAAGTCTTGGAATATCCTGAGGAATGTTGTGCACTATTTGGCCCATTTTCGTCAAGAGCAAAAATCAGAGAATTTGTTGTCAGCTCTCCTCCTTTCCCATTTCATACCTTCCCAGAACCTGAGGAGGTTAAAGACATTCTCATAAATATTCCAACACGGAGTGTAAATAGCCTTCCAACTCAGCCCCAATCAATTGCAATTTAGACAACTCCTCAACAAGGCCATGTGATAAACCTCCTACCAACTCCATTGCAAAGCATCGTTATCCCTGGTTTTCTCCTAAATAAATATGCCCCATTAGACTTTCCATAGCCCATGAATGGTATGCCACAAGACTATATTAAGGTCTTGCCAAGATTCACTAGAGAAGATGATATTTCAGCACAGACATATAGAAATATTTTGTGCATTTGTAGAAAAATCTGAATGTAGAACACTTGGATGTGGTGTTGAGGGGTTTTGTTCAATCTTTAGATGGGGAAGAAAGGAAATGGCTCAAATCCCTCCCAAACACCTCAGTCACTACCTTGGAGGAGATGGCAAATTATTTTATGCAGAAATGGGGAGAGAAAAGGGACCATGGGTACATCCTCACTAAGTTCAATGCAATGAAGAAAAAAACATAATGAAGATGTTTCAGAATTCATAAAAATGTTTAACAAATTATACAACAGACTTCCAACTGAAATAAAACCTCCACATGTTGTTGCTAAAGTGTTGTTTATTGGGGCATTTGAACTTGAATTTGGATTCACTCTTAAAGAAAGAAAGTCCCATACCCTGGACCAGATTCAAATAGATGCTTTAGAAGTTGAAGCAAATTTTACCTCCACCGTGAAATGGAGAGGGAAAACTAAGTATGGTGACAGGAGAAGAGGAAAGGAGGAAGCTATCTCTTCAAGCCATGGGAAGGAAGCCTAAGCACAAAAGCTTGAGGAGATGAATAAGTTGATAAGAAATTTGTCCAACAAGCATGTAAAACTAGAATTAGAAAAAAAAAACCCTCCTCCATGGAGTCAACCAACTCCTAACTGAAATTTCAACTCCTAGTATAGGAGACCACCCTTGCATCTCTTACAAAGGGAGAGAAAATACCATCAAGATCACATTCAACCTCATTTGTGTTTGGAAGATGGTCCAAAGGAACATGTTGATGAAACCACAGAAGTTCAAGAAAACCAATTCTCTTCTCTCTTTGAAGAGGAATATGAAATTGAAGCACATGAGGAAGAAGGGGCTGATTTGTATTCCCCACTAGATGATGGTGAGATCTACAACTATTGTAGATAGTTTGTTGACTTCATGCAGGCTCAATTATAGAGAAAATATTATCTTAGATCTTCCAGGAAAATATCTAGAATGCAAGACCAAAATGAGGATCCCCTTCCCTCAAATTCTCCCAAATCAGAGGAGAAAGGAAAGAAGCCTTCAGACCAAGTCTCATAAAAAAAGAAAGATTGCTCAGATTATATTCTTCACAAGCCTGAAGTTTTAAAACAGAGGATTCACCCTTGCCATCCAAGCCCGCCTATGATAGGGAGAAAGAGCCTATTGATTTTTCCACAACTGATATGATCCCCTTTACCTTTAATATTCAAAAAGAGTTGGAGAAGGTAAAAATATTTGTTCCCCTCACTGAATTATTAAAGAAGCCTAATTATAAAGCCCAAGTATCTTAGTTCATGTCCCCATCCACCATGGATCCTTTGCAGGATAGCTTGAACCTCCAAGAAGAAAGATATATGGTTGTGTTTGGACCTCATATCAAGGAGCAAGACTCTTCCACTTCCCCTTTCTATGTTACCTTGGTAATTCATGAGCTCTTACTACACAACTACATGCTTGAATCAAGAGCTTCTCACAATCTAATGCCACTATATTTGATGGAGCATTTGGGGTTGCAAAAAAAAAAAATCATAGAAGGATATGTACTCCTTTGATTCCAAGAGAGTAAAATTTATGGGGATGATTAAAGATTTGGTGGTCAATTTGGCTCAGATTCCTATAAAGAGTGTAGTAATGGACATTGTGGTTGTTGATATCCATGCAAGGCTTGGTATACTCATGTCCAGGTCATGGGGGTCTAAGATTGGAGGATCTATCAAACTAGATTTAACATATGCTACCATCCCTATGTTCGGTGGAGAAGAAAGATGATTGTATAGAGAATTGATATTTATGGAGACAATTACAAGGCTTTACTATTCAAATGATGCTCCTGTGTATGGTAAATATAAATATTTCTCCTGTTTTTTGTTAGAGGAAAACAATTTAATCCTAGATGAAACACAGGTAGAGTATTTTTTCCAACTAAACAAACAATCACTGGAGTGTGATAAAGTATGGAAGCTATACTTTGATGGTGCTTATTCCAGGGAAGGAAATGGGGCAGGTGTGTTGTTGGTGTCTCCAGAAGGAATCCTGATTCCTCTTTCATTCAAGATAGAGTTTGAAGCCATTAATAATGTGGTTGAGTACGAAGCTTTGTTGTTAGGACTACACGCTGCCAGGAATCTCAACATTGGGTGCTTAACAATGTTTGGAGATTTAGAGTTAGTGGTAAAACAAATCAGAAATCAATGCCAAACCAAACATCCAAGAACAAAGGCTTACCGAAATGAGGTATGGGATCTGACTGATATCTTTTCCTTAGCTTTTAATATCTAATTTCTTCCCAGAGAGAGAAATCGGATGGCTGAATCCTTGGCTATAGTTGCTAGTAATTTTAAACCTCGTCAAAACCCATTGCTCATATATGAATTTGAGGTCAAGTATAGACCTTTAGTGCTAGACAATGTCAAACATTGGTAGATGTTTGAATATTAAGAACAAATTAAATGCTTCATGGAGGTTATTGGAGAGTTTTCAAACTTGGTGATTGACCAAGAGGATGAGGAAGTAATAGATGAACAACAAGTTAGTTGGGGAGAAACTATTGTTGGACACAAGATTTTATAGTTAAAGGGTAACACCATTCTCAAGGGATTGGTCCCATTAGCAAGGTTGTTTAACCCAAATGATGTGGATGCCAAATCTATTGAGCAATAGTTGGAAGAATAGGTGGAAGATTGCAACATTGGTACAGAACAAGATCCTGGAGTGATAAAATTGGCAAAAGGAGTTCCTAGTGAGTGCAAGAAAAAGTGTTTGGACATTTTTAAACATCACATGGATGTGTTTGTTTGGTCTTATGCTGACCTAAAAACATTTGATACTACTATCTTTCAACACAAGATACCTTTAAAAGGCAAGGTGAAACCATATAAGCAGAAGCCCAGGCAAATTAATCTTTTGCTACTCCCATCAATTGAAAAAAAGGTAAGGAAATTTCTCTAGGCAAAAATCATTATACCTTTGAGGTATTTAAGCTGGGTGGAAAACTTAGTTCCTATTAGAAAGGAATGGGGAAATAATTTTACGTTTTGACATCAGAAATCTGAACAATAATTCCTTAAAAGACAATTACCTACTGCCTAAAATGGACTACATTCGGCAGAAGGTGGTATGTTTCACCTGGATGTCTATGATGGATGGTTTTTCTAGATACAATCAAGTGGTTTTCCACCCTGAAGATCAGAAGAAAACGACTTTCACCATGCCCTGCGGAAAATTTATGTATGCCAGAATGCCCTTCGGCCTCATAAATGCAGGAGCCAATTTTTAGAGAGCCATGGATATAAAATTTGTTGGAGAGAAGGACAAATTTGTGGTAATTTACCTAGATAACATCAACATTTTTTCAAAAACAAATGAAGAACACATTGAACATCTAAGGTTTACTTTTGAGAAATGTAGAAAGTATGGTCTATCTTTAAATCCCAAGAAATCTCAGATTGCTTTAAGTGAGGGAAAAATGCTAGGGCACATTGTGGAAAAGGAGGGGGTGAAGAGTGATCCCAAAAGGGTGGAATTCATCAACAACATCCCATTAGGAAGAAGTAAGAAATAAATCTAGGTTTTCTTAGGCATAAACAATTTTTTAAGGAGGTTCATACCAAATTATGTTGAGATAGTCAAAGAAATTACAAAGATGTTGAAGAATGATAAGGAAGTGAATTGGACTTTAGAAGCTCGGGAATCATTTTCTAGAATCAAAAAAGATTTTGCAGAAGCTCCTGTATTAGTTAGCCCATATTATTTAAAACCATTTTTCATATTTTCTTTTTCTTCCCCTCACATAATGGTTATTGTCTTATTATAGAAGAATGATGAAGGGAAAAAGAAGCCAATTGCATTTTTCAGTCAGGTGCTAAGAGATGTTGAGCTAAAATATAATATTTTGGAGAAACAGGCCTATGACTTGGTCAAAACCCTGAAGGCTTTTAGAATCTATGTCCCGCAATAAAAAATAATTGCCTATGTTCCTACAGTTGTTGTGAAAGATATCCTGGTGCAAGGTGATAGTGAGGGAAAAATAAGAAAATGGATTTCTAAAATATAGGAGTATGATATGTATATCAAATATACCAAGTTGATCAAGGGGCAAGGGCTAGCTAAAATTATGGCTCAAGCAAATTACCAAGCATTGGGCATAAACTTACTAGTTGGAAAAGATGGAGAAAGTGAAAAATTGGAGTAACAGAAAGGAATTGAAACCTCACCTCATAAAATCCAGATGAAATATATTGTTTCCCATTGGTATAAACATATTTTCCATTATCTAATTTTTCTAAGTGCCCAGTAAATTTTGACAAAGTCAAGTACAGGGCATTAAGGCTGCAAGCCTAGAAATTTGTTATCTCAAATGGCCAATTGTATTAGAAGGACCCAGTGGGGATTTTAATCTTATGTTTGGTTGAAGAACAAATTCACAAAGTAATTTATGAATTCCAAAATTGTATCTATGGAGGATATTACATCTAGAGATCTAGAGCCCACAAAATCCTCAAGGCAGTCTTTTATTGGCCTAAGTTGTTTGGTGAGGTGCATACCTATGTTTAGGCCTGTGAGAAATGCCAAAGGTTTGCAGAAAAATAGAAGTTAGAACATTTTCCTTTAATCCCTTTTTTCATTGAAGAACCTTTCAAGTAGTGGGGTTGGACTTCATTGGGGAAATACACCCACCTTCCAGCGGTCATCACAAGTGGATAGTCACAGCTACTGATTACTTCACTAATTGGTAGAAGTTGCCCCTACAAGAAATGCAACTGATGTTGCAGTCATTAAGTTCATGGAGGAAAACATCCTTTCTAGGTTTGGATGCCCCAAGAAGATTCTCACTGACAATGATCAGGTGCTCAAATTAGCTATTTTTATTAATATATTATAAAAATACAACATTATAGTAGGTCATTCTACCACCTATTATCCACAAGGAAATGGATTGGTTGAATCTTCAAATAAAACTTTGGTAATGATTTTAAACAAGAAAATATCATAAAATCAGAAGAACTAGGATTCACAGCTAAATGTTTCCCTATGGGTCAATGGGGTTACCACCAATAGGTCCAATGGGAAGTCCTCTTCTGAGTTGGTTTATCTGAAAGCTACAATATTCCCCATGCAGTTAGCTATGCCGGTAGCTAAAATCTTACAAGATGTTGAGGAGGAGCCAAATGATATGATCAGAAGGATAAATCAGTTGGTAGAACTTCAAGAGCACAAAGAACAAGTGAATCTGAATTTGATCAATTATCAAGAAAAAATGAAGTCCTTGTCTGACAGAAAGGAAAAAGATAGGTATCTATAACCATGATATTTTGTACTTAGATTCGATGTCAGAAGGGAAGATAAAGGAAAACATGGCAAGTTTGACCCTTCATGGTTTGGACCTTTCAAGATCTTGAAGCAAAAGGGAACAATACCTTCTTGCTGGAAAATCTAAATGGTTAAGTGCTTGAGCTTCCACTGAATGGGCAGTTTCTCAAGCCTTACACTAAAAAAATCAAGTCTCATCCATTGTAAATACCAGTGAGCCATTATAAATATCAACATTGTTTTGTGGTTTTTATTACTACTTTTTGTTTTATGGAGGTTTAAATAAAATGACTCCATACCCAAGGAGTAAGACACTAATCTACAAGTTCTCAATGAATTGTATACAATACATTGTCCCCACGGGGGTAACTTGCAGAGGTGATAGGTTAGCGCTACCCACCGGAGTTGACAATTCAAAGTAGCAGGCTCACCGATCCAACGGCCCAGATTGATTCCGAGGGGTAACCGATGGATCCGGCCTCTCGGTCTCCTACACATCAAAGGATGGTGGGGACCACCTGCCACGATGGTCAGTTCGTCAATGCAAATTCAAGTGAGTGATGAATTTAAAAGTTAAATCATAACCTATCGGCCCCCCTCTCCCATCCACTTGTCATTTATCACCACCCAATCCCCTTCTACCATGTGTCCTACCACGACGTCATCCTACATCATACGACCATTGTCCCCTCTCTGCCTATAAAAATCGTTTCCACCTCAAATTTTTAAAATTTTTATATTGATTTTCGTTGCAAACACCTCTCACCATTCATTTATTCTGTATCTTCGTTTGATCACTCATCCAGTCTAGAACCACCCTCCAATGTCGTTTTCAGCTATCTCTAGGACAACCAAGGAACCAATTGTTCCCTTTCACTAGTAAATTATTTTAATATTCATTGAAACATGAAGAAAGCAGCCCCTAAGACTTCTAAAGTCAGTGAGGTTAAACCCTCCTCCAATGTTGAGCATCTCATGAAACCGGAGGTGAAAATTACTAACCCCTCTATTGCCTACCACCTTGTGTACCTTTAGTTCAACTTATATGATAATCATGTCAGAGGATAAGGCCCAGTTTAGGTGGTCAACTCGAGCCTATACTACTGAATTGCATCCTTAGTACACTATTTCCCTGACTTTATCTCATAGTTAACAGTTGCCTGCATAGACGAGAATAATCATTTTGTCTCCTCAACCGGGGTCAAAATCCTTGAGGTGACCCCAGAGCTAATTCAAAAATCCTTAATTTGCCCAATCTCCCCTAAACCCCATCAGTTTATAGAAGCTACATTGGTCTATCAGTACACTACCCTTCCAGTTGATGAGTAGCAATCATTTATGCAAGTGGTCTTGGCGCTTGGCTTGCAGTCTCTGCCTATTGCTGACAGTTTCCCTATAACCCTCTTTGCAGAGCCTATTCATCCCTTCCTATCCCTAATTCCTGATTTGTTTGGCAATGACGATGCCAATATGGATACCAAGGCCTCTCTAGGGTTTCTAAGGAAAATGATGTAGCCTAGCCATTTGTTTGACATCCTTGCTTATCTCACAGAGGCCATAAGATTCCAACTGCACCATTTCCCCACCACCTTCTATTTCAGATATTATTCCCTATTATTCTTCTTGTTTTTGTACACTCATGTGGATGAGCTCAAGTACTTAGATCTCAGTTTGGTGGCTTCCAACAAATAAAGAAAGTCTATTTTCAACAGGGACGTTTCTTTTAGGAAGAGACTAGATGCTGAGGGTTATTCCCAATTTATATCCTCCGATATGACCATTGCTTATAAAATTATTCATGGTGTTTCCACTTCTAGAGTTCTCCCTCAACAAAAATCTATCCTCCAACTTAGCAAGGATACCAGAGTGGGGGAATGTTACCAATTTTAGGATTTCACAAAAATTAGGGTCTAAGGGTGTGAGCTTCCTCCTTAACGCTTGCCTATGTTTAGGCCTATGAGGAATTTTTCTCTAGAATTCATTAGATATAGCCTTAATGTAGACCAAGTTCACTTTGTCCCTATTAAGAAGGGATATATGTTTAATTTGGGAAAGCTTGTGGGACCTTTTATTTTCAATTCTAGGCAGGCCCACAGGGAAGCTGAGGAATTACTCAAACATATGAATTTTGATCTAGGGGATGTATGGAATTATGATCCTCATGGTTTCAACTTATGAGCATGAGGATAAGCCTGAGATTGAATGGAAGGCTAATTTTGATGTGTGACCTATTAACACAAAGATGGAGATCAAGACTCCAATAATGAAGAACAAGGCATAGAAAGGGATTGTTGACCAAACTAAAGATGTCGAGATGGAGGATGTACACCCCAGTAAAAAGTAAAAGACCCAAGAGATAGAGGAAGAAGAAATTGAGACCAGGTTAGTAGAGACAAGACCAAGTCAACCAGGCTTCCATGTGACTTCCAAAGACCCATTACAGACTACTACCTCATCCTCTTCAGAGGTAGCTATTTTGAGTTCAAACGAAAGTTCAAATTCTACAAAGCCAAGATGAACTATTGGAAAGGCCATTGAAGAAAGAAACAAGAATGTGAGGGAAGATATGCAGCAGCAAATGGCATCTCATTTTGTCCCATATCAGACCAAATTTTTGGTTGCTATGGACTTAGAGAGAAATCAAATGAAGCTCTCACTACAACACCCACTAGCAGAGTCATTACCTTCGGTCTCTCAATTTAAGGCCCTACGTTTCATTAGACTTGATGAGTTTCCCTCTACCAAATAAGATCAACTTCCACAAGAAAGTGGGAAAAATGTTTTACATTGAGCTCAATAGAAATGCAATGACCATTAGCAAGGCTGAGAAGCTGCTAGAAAAGGTCACAACAAGGTTAAAAAAGGAGAGAGCTAACTCCATATCTCTACACATGCAGAATGAGAGATTCAAAGCGTTGATTGTGAAGTTGGATGTAAATCCAGAAGACAATGTTGTATTCGAATCCCTTCTCCAAAGTTCACAAGTAGAAGTAAATGAGTTAAGACACAAACTAAAGATGCCAACTAGTGAGCATGTGTAGTCTAATGAACTTGCACTGGTGGAAGAAGAGAAGGAAACCCTGGCCAAAGAACTGATAGAAAGAAACAACTAGGTAATATCCCTCAAGCAACAAGAAGTTGAAATTCAACTAAGGATAGACATGCATATTTGTGTAGTGCTTGTACCTGAAAACCCCAAAATCCCACAACAACTCACCAATACTCTCACCGAAATCTAACTTTTAGAAGGGGAGATTGGGAAAGTGCAAAAGGGTTTGGACACTGCCTAGAGAAACCTAGCTTAGAAATAAAAATAGCTTGAGACAGCCAGGACCAATGCAAACTTGATTTGTAAGAATCTACATGAAACAAACTAGGAAATTTCTAAGCTAAAAGGCAAGTTGAAAGGAAATATGTCTCTCTTGCAGGCTAAGCAACTTGTCTGGGATGAAATCATAGCATAAATGAAAAGAAACTGGGAGTACATAACTATGATGCATGAAAAAAAGATTATAATCAAGGATTATGATTTCTTCATCCAAGTTGCTAAAGAAGTTGGTGAAAAGAACTCCCAGATTTCCAAGAAGTTCATTCAGTTTGTAATTGAAAGGCCACTCAATGAGAAGAGGCCAATAGATGTAGTGTATAGAGTGTCTACTATCATGGAAATCTCTAAAGTTATCTAGAAGGAAGAGGCTAGAGTCAAAGATGAGGAATGCCTAGGGGTGGTATTGAAAGATGTGGTTGCTTTCAATGTTGAGTTTGATGAGGAGTCAGGGAAGGGTTTCCTAGCTGTTGGGATCTTGTGGGAATGTTAATCCCATGGACACAATACAATCAAATGTTAGTGGAGACCAAGAGAAAGGAAAATTCCTCTCATGAGAATATTTCCACCCTTAAAGGTAAAACAATGGTTAACTATATCATAGAGGAATTTCAGTTGTTAGGGTTGGTAAAGACCTTGTTTTTCCCTAAGCTAAACTAGATAGGGGTCACGAATCTCAATATTGCATATCAACGATTCTTTCACACTCCTCTACCAACTCTAGTAGTAAGGAAAAGGTATGAATATTTTTTTAACCATCCCATGCTGTAGATCATCAACCCAACGATGTTGCCTCTAGAACATGTTTATCATGATTAAGGATACTACTGATCGTGTCGATCGTGACACTTTTCTTTTCTATTTTATGTAAATATTTTATTTTAGAAGAAACAATGCCAATTACTTAGAATCTGGTTAGTATAGTTGTGCCACTGATCATGCTAATATTTTGTTTTAATGATTCACTGTCAAATCAAGAAATAATATTTTGTAATGGGATATCCCTCTGAGGCCCTGTAAAAAAGGTTGATGATACAGAACCAAGGGTCTGGAATTTTGTTTTCCCAAGAGAGAAGCTCTACAAGTTGCCAATTAAATGAATGCTCTGTGGAATATTAATGAAAAATTTTGGCGATTCTAGCTCATATAAATGGGCGGTATGTATTCCTTATTGTGTTTGTTCCATATGTTCTCACCCTTCTTCTCAGATTACATGTAATAGCAGTTGTTGGATATGTTTTCATGGATTTATGGATTCATCTAGGTCTAATATTGATTAAAGATGCCTATAAGTTATATGAATTGTTATCCTTAAAATGTGATCCATATATCTTATCACTTCATTTAAACATCCTTCGCATATGTTTCATGTTGAACTTCAATGAACCAGATTCTTAAGTTTAAGCCATGTGTGTTGGTTTTCTTTCTTCATGTATTATTCTATCCAATATACTACAAATGACCTATAAAATTGCATGTGCATATGATGTTGGCCGCTAGACCCAGATATTAATGCTTTTGTGAGTTATATTTGGAATCCAACTTTGTATTTCTCCTCTTAAGGAAGGTTTTGAATCAATTTCATCTCAAATATGTTAAATACTAAAGTGCAGTAGAAGATCTTGGCAAATCCTTAAAAAGCACTCATCAAGATGTTCTAGGCACTGGTCTTCTTTCAACCCAAAGGTTGTCTCTATGAGCTACAACAAGGTGAACAAACAAAATATGTAGAAGTACATTGGTGACCCTTTCCAGATCAATACCATGTTTCTCCTGCTAAAGAAGGAAACTTAGAACAGTTCCAAGTTAGTGTACCCGGATGCAATGGAGGCTAGAGTCTACTTTCAGCCTGATCCAATCACAAAGTTTGGGGAAGTCATCGCACAATACAAAGCTTGGCACCATCATGTCACTGAGAAATTACAAGTTGAAGGGGCTAAGCTGGAGTTTCCCTAAACTCGAGCTTGAATTGTTTTGTCTTATTAAGTTGTCTAATTGGCTCTGCCCAAATTTGTCTTATATGTGTATGAGTATAGCATGAAGTGAAGAATCAATAAATAACAATGGATAGCATGAACTGAAGAATTAATAAATAACAGTATAGATGTAATGACTAAATCCAAAGGGACAATAAATTAAATATTATTATATTAAAAAAGAACATGAATAAAAACAGAAATACTTAACAAGTACTTTTGCAACTTAGGGTTGGATGAAAATATGTTTTTCAACTTGAAATAAAGAATAGCCCTTCAAATTTGGTCACTAAATGCACATATCACTACAATTGTGAGCATGAAAATTTTAACTATAAAATTTTATATTTGAAAATCATGATTCATTTTAACCCAATACTATTGGTGTTATATTGACACCTAGAGGATTCGATCCTCAACCTCACGGAGATTATCCAACATGTTACTAATTCTGCATGATTAAAAAAAACAACAAAAAGAACCATAAAGCTTACTCACCATGTGTTTTCGTTATACAAATTATCTACTAAGATCCCAAATAGTGATCACCATGCATTTCTTTTATAAAAATGACATGGTCTAACTATTTTACATTTTGGAGTTTTAGTTCAAAATCCAATGAAACAATTTTATGTACTAAAATCCCAAAAGTGATCACCATGCAATTTTTGTTATAAAAATGACGTTGTCTAACAATTTTAAGTTTTGGAATTTTATTTTGGTAAAATATATTTTTTTGTTGTTTAAAATCCATTTTTAATCTATAAATAGATTCAATTCCGTGAAAAACTCCCAAAGCACTCGAATTATAGAATTCACAAATCAAAACCGTAATTCCAATAAACTCTTACAATACTTACCACAAACTATTTATAAAAAAATTTGGAAATTTTCAAAATTCATACCAATAAATTAATTTTATAAATAAAATAAAAAATAAAATAATTAATTAATTAATTAATTATCATACAAAATCTCAAAAGAGTTAAACAACGCTGCCTTATTTACACAAATTTCCCCAAAAAAAAAAAAAAGAAAGAAAAGAAAAGAGTATACTAAGAAAACTTCCAAAACGAAGAGAAATCAAACCACGGCTATAAAAAATCAAACCACGCTACAAAAAAAATTGTTAGTGAAAACCCAAAATAGTTAAAAAAAAAAAAAAAAAAAAACCGACACATCGCATCGCCCGGATTATATGGCTATCTTTGACGCCCACACCAAAAGGAATCGATATTTTACGACACTACGAGTCAAAGTCGCTTTTTGGTTGTGAATTCTAAACACCACATACATTCAATTGAGTGCGTACCACACATGGTGCATATTACTTTAATGTCATTACATCATTAAAATATTTGACCAAAATGTAAAGTAAAACTTTTGACTTTGAAATTAGCATAAATTAAAACGAAATCAAAATATCTCATCTCTAAATTAAAGCGAAATCAAAATATCTCATCTAAACATTATTCCCCTAAAGTTGTACGCTTTGTATTTGAAAATTTGTACCATTCGAACACTAGGAAAAGATTCTTGGTTGGCTAACTATTTCTCCCTCATCGACTCACTAATGGAGATTTGTTGCATGTGAATTTATCCTCCCCTACCTTGCTGGTACACGTGGCTTCTGACATGTGCACATGATTGTACATCCATATGCAACTACCAATATTTTGTTTCATGCAATGCAAAGTACCTCAAAGTAGTTTCACAGAATCAACCCAACAACTCTCTTTAGTGGGATCCCTGGTACTATGTGTGGATAGCCACCCAACCGTTCTTGGCTTGCCTATGCAACCTCTGACATGGTAGTGGGATCCCTGGTACTATGTGTGGATAGCCACCCAACCGTTCTTGGCTTGCCTATGCAACCTCTGACATGGTAGGGACAATAGGCCTTGCCAGAAAGTTAGTAAACCCTTTGCCGGTGATGAATCCAAGAGGGGCTAGTTATTGACACCATTAAACAACAAATATTTTTTTTATTTTTTTACTCTTCCTTTGGTAATTTCTAATGGGCCCAAGCCCTCAGAGCATCTCTTTAGTGGATGAGAACTTGGGTAGTCAGTTTATGTTGATGTTGTAATTAGCAAATGTGCTTTCTCTCAAATGAATATGAGCAATATCCTCTTGTTGTTCGCATGGTTTCTTTTTTTTGTGAGCTTACTTAAGCTTTATCTCTTTATCATTTAATGTTTTAGATTTTTGTTTCCTAAACAATTTAACAAGGGACAAGTGAAATTATGACACGGGGTGTCTTAGCTTAGGACAACCCATCTATTTTGCCTTTTTCATAATGTTTGGAGGTGTTCTTTTGGCCTAAACTAACCTATGATTTGTTTGCTTTTACATCATGCTTGGGGTGTTGTATTCATGGTCTATCTTTTTGTATTAAATATGTGTACACATAGTTAAAATAGTCAAAAGAAGCTTTAATTCTATTTTTTTTTTAAACATTACGTTAAGGTCACAAGATAGTCATAAATATGAAATTTGATTCTTAAATCAACATGCATTATTCTAGGCCCAAAATATTATTGAAATATTTCTTAGTCCACCATTGATTACAAAAATAGGTGTGAGATTGTCCAACATAAGAACCTTAATTTTCTAGATTAGGAAAATGTGAAATATTTCACAATGCAATTTAGTACAATAAATATGCAAGGTTTTGTACGATGGGTTCCACTAACACATGGAACTAGATGATTGGGAAGATCATATCTAGTTGTTTCTAATTCATGACTCTTTAGTGTTAATGTGGCTATCATGTGGAGCTCCGAGAGTAGTTACAGTTTACAAAACACAATTAATATTTGTGTCGAGTTAGGGAATGGACTTTTACAACTATTAAAACATGAGGGTGTCAATCCAATATTACTTTTACACTAGAGTTAGGTTGAGAAATTTAAGGTATCACTCAGTAAAGGAAACAAAGATAGAATTTGTTTGAGTGCACATGGCCTTGCCATATAAGTGTTTTAAGGACCAATCACAAAGTGACACATGTGAGAGGAGAAGGCATCATGACAACAAGGCCCACTATATATTAAAAATAAACATTTTATTTTACAATAACATTCCTTATTTTTGAATTGGAGTTGAGGATTCAATTCCCCCAAATCCCCCTTATACACATAATGAAATCTATTTATACCTACTAGGATCAAGGATTCATGATTTAAATTTAATGGATTATCACCCCTAGGACATGTGAGGTCAAGTACCAAACATAACATCCCTTTAGGAATCAAACTTAAGGCAATAATAAAAATTTCTCACCAATTAACAAGCATATCATGAAATTTGGAAAGAATAGAGAAAGTTGTAGCCACATAATTTAGTGAGAATATTAATTTATATTTTGAAACTTAGTCAAATAGCATAATTAGAACCAAAAAACCCCTAAAGCTTCTTCATGTTGGTCATTATTTACTTAATGTGTCATAATGGACAAGGGTCTTTACTCAATGTGTCAATGTAGACAAGGGGTGATCTAGATGCATGTTCATGCATTAGAATATCAAAATATGGATATTAGGAATTATAATAGATGGAATGTGCCATCATGAAATTAATTTATATTTCCAAAGAAAATGCTAAAAAATCAACCACATACATAACACAAGCAATGAGATGTGAAAAAAAATCAAGATTACATAATTTCAGTAGAGGAGAACACACATTCCATTAGATCCACATTTAACAACTTGCTTCATTCCCCTCCGCTTATTGACAGGTTACACTAGTTAAGCTTATTAATTAATGTTTCACTTATTTTTCGTTTACATTAATCAATATAATCAACATAAGGCACCAACCTATAGTATATAAGACATCCCTTGAGGGGATACCTAGCAAACTAAAACAACTTCTACAAATATTTAGAATCATCAGAGAAACATTAAGAAGAAAGAGAATCCAAAATTAAATAAAATTATAGGGCATGCTCGATAACGAGTTTGGATCCTTTGAAGACAAACTTTAGAAATAAATAGAAAATAAAATAATAGGCTTGGAGGATAAGTTGTAGAAATGTAGGCTAGATTACAATAAATTGAAAAGAAAAGCAAGGAAAGAAAACTATCAACCTAGGAAAGAAATATCAATATTCTATAAAATCTCGACATCAAGAACAAAATTAAAGAGGTAGAAAAAAATCAAAGTAACAATTTGGCCCTCGATAGCTTGAAAGGTAAATAGGAAATCAAACCCATCAAAGAAGAAATTAATAAGCTTGTAAAGTTAGACAATGAGTGCAACAAAAGAGCTTTGAACCTCATAATTTTGTTTTGAAATAAAATAAAGATGAGGATGCACTAGCATTAGTCAAGGGAAAATTATAATATAAATTACAAATTGAAACGGGAAAATTATAATATAAATTACAAATTGAAACAACTTGTCCCATAGAAGCAAAGAGGATGGGAAAAATAAATGAGCATAAGGATAATTTGATTTGTGTGATCCTTGGTTCTAATAACCATAAATATGTTAGACTTAGTAAAACTCTGAGTTTAAAAGATCCATGAATATTTATAAATGAAGACATCATTCCTTACGATGAAGTTGAATTAAGGTAGGAATTTTGAATAGTAAAAAAGGCTTGGAAGGAAGGAAAATAGGAAATAATTAGGAATAGAAAAACTAGTATTAGGGATAAAGACTAAAAAAAGAATAATAAATAGGAACATGGGAGACTTCAAATCCTCTCTTGGAATTTCCATGGATTTTCATGGAGCAAGGGGTTCATGCTATGTTGAATCCTATGTGAATTGATATTATATTGCTTGTTGAAAGTTGGGAGCATGAAAATTCTAATGTTTTTAACATAGAAGTGTTTTCCTTTTGGTTGATATGGGGCAAGAGATCGTATCGCAAAAGAATTGGAGGCATAACACCTTACATAAAGGAGAACATTTTTCCTCATATTAGGTTTCACAAGAAAGACCCCTTCAATAAATACATGCGGATATTTTAGAGATAAGTGATGAGAATATTTATATAACAATATGCTATTTTGCACCTATGAATTTATAAGAAGAAAAATCTAGATAAAAATTGGCCTTACATTGGCTTAGAATATGTAACCACACCCTCCCACATTTACTCAATTTCATTGGCCTTCCAGAGTAAACATGATACAAAGAGTTACTATGACATGACTTGATCTCCAAGCTTCAATTATGAAAGTGGGGTTGACAAATTACAACTCACAAACATTCCTCGAGGCTTACAGGACATTCAGGAGACAAAGAACCACCCCAGGTGACCAAACCCTAAGTTGGGGTTGCTTTTCTCTGACTTAACAACCCAACAGCATGCACAAGCTTGCAAGGGTGCAGTTATAGTGCTTCAACTACATGCATGACACTGCTTCCATGTGGTTATAGCCTAAAATTTATAGTTCGAAGGGTGTAATCTTGAGATTTGAGCCACAATTCTAGGCCAACCTTTAGACCACTACCCAGAACTATCTAAGACTTTCCAAAATAATTATTGACATGATGGAAAAGCTAAACATTCAAAATTGAATCAAGAACTTGACCTAGACTGCCTAGAACATACTAGACATTTTGTCAAACACATGGAAAACAGATAAGCTATAGGTCATGAATGTGTATATGATCATAAAATTCTAAGATTCTCCTAAGAATCACCAAGAAGTCTCTATTCCCTCTCCACATGGTCACAACAACACTTGTTAGTCCATACATTCATCAATCAATTAATAACTAAATTATTCATAACAAGAGCCATAGATGGTGCACGTCATATAACCAACATATAACCATAAAAAAACCAGCATAGAGACCATGGAAACTATGCCACAATATCACCAATATTACGCTAAAAGTGCTCATAGATCATAGTAAGGAAATGTCTCATACTAACATAGGAAAAATATCAACTGCTGAGTTTCCACGACCCTAGTGCTAGGATAGAATCTTAAAATTTCTGACACTACCAAACCAAGAATCTCAACAAAGCTAATTTGAATAACAAAACGATATGATGTAGTAAATAAATCACGCCCAAAATAAGAACAATAAGAATAGTATATGTAACCCAAATTCATTATGTCATCAACATATAATACAGTAGTCTAGGGCTCTCGTACAAGGGATAATGGCCCTCAAATATCCACATGTACAAGAATACAAGATACAATGATGATCTCACTGCTCCAGTGCACAATCACAACCTCTATGTTGTATCACATCCTGTCGGTCCTTTTATTATGTTCTACTCTCTAGCTGCCCCTCAGTCCATCAAGAAACAACACATAGTGACTCCAGGAGGGTTTCCACCTATCACTATTGCAAGTCACTTATGCTTCAATGAACACAGGCTCATCAATCTGCTCCCCTAGGATGGCCAACACATGAGCTCCAATCTTCTAATCTAGTATCTTATTTTTCCATAAAAGAGCTACACCTTAGGCTCAATCCTTCACTCAACGCACAACTATAAATGTCCTTCTTTTCACGCTGATCTAGGGATACTTTGAGCTACGTACATGCTACCCTCCAATAGTTCAAAGGTGCCCAATCCAATCACTGTAGAATTGGCTCCTAGATAAGGCTTCTAACTTCCATGTCAAGCCTTTCAATTGACTTCCATAGGATGCACAAATTTTCCACACAGCTTGTATTGATCCACTAGCATCTAATCCAAATGAATACGCCAACAATTCATCACATACATGCGTTCCCAAGGACTAGTGTTACTTCTACAAGTATAGTACTCTAGTTAGGGTTTGTAGGCAAGTCACTACAACTCTCTTTCCACCTTCCAACCCTCTTCTTTGATTGTGACCTCCTTCCAATTGAGTCTGCCCACCCTTAACTATTGTTTTGGGCTATTTGCAACCCTCCACCATGCCTCACATATTGTCTTCTTCCAAGAAATAAGTTTTGGGACTCAACTATTATCCACATAGTCCTTGTTTAAGGTAGTCTAGGCTTGCAGCATGCCTTTAACTCTCATCTAGGACTGTGGTCTACTATAGGAAGGAAACCATACCCAAAAAATTCCCCAAACACCACTTCAAACAATCCTCAAGTAATGCGGCAGCCTTTTGTTGTAACTTCAGTCTTGTTAGAGACAAACTAATCCAAACATAGTCCTAAAGAAGCTTCTTCTACCTCTGTTTCTAACTCGGCTACCTCATAGATGTATCTCCTATGTATGGATGTAATTGGGTGATCAAAATGATCCTTCCTTACCTTATATTTATACCAATACAAGGGCTCCATGAATTCTCCAATAGACATGTCTTTTGAACATAACTATCTTCAAGCCTACATGACTTGAATGCCCAAAAATAAATTATTAACTTCAAAAATCCATATCTCATCTTCTACATCTCAGATTTCGACGATTTTTGTTGCATTGGATTCTCCTCGCCATCCTCTATCATCTCCATCCATCACATGTAGAAAATGCCTCATGGTTTTGGACCAAACATCCATGGGTGTAAAATCCCAACCTTAGGTTCCAAGCCCAAAAATGACTTTTCTGGCACTCCAACCTCCAAACCCCGAACCCTAGGGCTTGGATTACCTTCCAAGTTATAAAAAATAAACACTCCCTCTTAGAGAGGGAGGTACTTCCAAGTCTGTGAATTAAATCATCATCATCGTCACTACTTGCAACAATCACCCAAATCCTAATGCTTACAACTGCAGCAATCCCTATAGCATGAACTACGCCTCTCTCAGAAGTGTCATTGTCACTAGAAGCATCATGCTTCTTCTTCTTCTCCTAAAATGTCTTCCACTCTCTTCATGTTTCCTTCTTTGAAGCTTTAGGAGCACCCTTTCTCCCTACTAACTATGTGCTCTTCTTGGGCTGTAAATTCTCCCTTTAAACCTATAAACTCCCTCTAGAACTTGACTCCCTATGAGCCTATGGAACCTAGACATTATTCTCTAGAACCTGTACCTTCCCCTCTGAATCTTTCACTTGTATGTGATTCTCTAGAACCTGCATTTGGTCCTTCTACTTCTTCTTCCCATGATCCATAGCTTGCTCGTCATCTTGTATAGACCATGATCTATAACTCTAATCACAATACCTGTGGAGCTAGAGACTTTGGGCCTAAGTATTGCCTTCCCATCCTACAATAAGACCTAAAACCCCTTCTTCTCAATCACTGAGACAGATATCATGCAATATCTAAGTCATAGTACAAATAGTACATCATGGACCCGCATCAACCATCCTAAATGGCACAACTCTCGATCCTCAGATCTCCTTCTGACTCTTGTTTCCCAACACCATGTGTAACTTTGAGTCCCACTCAGATGGAGTCTCGAATGACTCTTGTGACCCTGTCATATGTTTTGTTTCACCATTATCCATGTACCATACATCCTCATTGATGTTACCATGCGACAAATAAGAGATCATAGCAAATTCCCCCTACTCCAACCTCCTAGTGAGAGCATCTATCTCAACAGAAGTGGAAACATCAGTAACCTACTTCCCTTTCTTCCTCTCATCATCTCCCATCTTCTTCCTCATCAGAAATCTCAAAGAAAAATGACCCATCTCGCCAAAATTAAAACACTTGACTTTACTCAAGTCCTTCTTATGCTTACCCTTCATTCTTGTTGCAAGTTCCATGTCATCCTCTAAAGCCCTCTTCTTCGGATGAAGATCCTCATCTCACAACTCTTCTTAAATGAAGTCATCCCACAACCTATTCGAGTCTGGAAACTTCTCTCTGGTAATGATCCCCTTTATGAAGGGCTTCCATTCCTGTGATGAACCATTTCAAAGCAATCCTCACCATATCATAATTTGAAATAGTCACACCGATGACAGGAATCTTATCATTGAACTAAGACAATCTCGTTAGATATGAAGTGACTCCTTCACCCTGTAACATATTCCTGGAATTCAACTTATCCTCCAATACCAGTACTCAGTTCTCGTTCTTATTCTAGAACAAATTCTGAAGTGCCATCCATGGGGTACAAAACATCATTTAACATCTCCATACATTACATGTAGAAAATGCCTCATGGTTTTACCCCAAACCTCCATGGGGTGCAAAATCCCAACTTTGGGTTCCAAGCCCAAAAATTACTTTTGTGGCATTCCAACCTCCAAACCTCAAACCCTAGGGCTTGGAGTACCTCCTAAGCTATCAAAAATAAACACCAACTAAGTCAAGGACTTCCACATACCACCCAACCATAGATTGGGCTCAACCAAATCTCTCTTTCAACCAATCACCCTTGTGCCATATTCCAAGCATGAATGTGGAATCTCATGTAATAACCAAAAAACAACCAAACCAAAGCTTCTAGAGGCCAAACCACCTCAACCCTAAACCCCATTGATTCTACATCCACGGTCGGACATCACTAACACCAACCATATCAGTCTCTAGCCAAGTTGTCTAGGTCTCCAAGAACTAGTAACTCAACCCACAACCTTCCATGGCTTTAGAGCATTTGTCCAACCCGATTTTAGGGACTAGTAATTCAACCCACCAAGGGCTCTAGAGTGTTTGTCCCAACCTAAGCTCCAAGACTAGTAACTTAACCCAACTTTTTTCATGGCTTCAAGAGCATTTGTTCCAACCCACAAGCATAAGGAATTATGAGAACCAATTAGAAAACAATCAAGTGGAAAAACTGACAACACCATGGATATCCAGGAAATGGAAAGGAAAGGCTAAAACCACTATCAATCTAGGAAAATCTCCATGCCAATAAAAAAATATAACCAGAAAATCACATGCATATACCATGCATCCATAAATCAACAAGGAAATCACACATGTAACCCGTTACCTGCAAAGAAATCTAGCTGTAGTTGTTGATACAACTGTTCCCTTAGGCTTTCCTATATTTCCTTTGCCTTCTTTCTCCAAATACAATGTATGCTAAAGTGCCCCAATAATTCTCTAAGAATACTCTAAGTGTGCATGAGAATAAGAGAATGAGAGAATAAAAGAGAGCTCCAAAAACTGAATTGAAAAAAGCGAAACCAGCAAAAGCTGTGAATTGATCCAAAGAAGCCTTTTTATTATTAAGGCCTCTATTTTCTTCATTTTACTCCATTTTTCCTTCAATTTCCCTCTCATGCAAATCTGTGTCTCTTCATCTTCTTTTTTTTCCTATTTTCCTTTTTTTCATAAATAAAATGCCAATTATTCCCACTTTATCTTTTCCAATTTCTATAGCCATTAATTAATCACCGATGATGCCCATCACTATGTTTTTCACAACATTCAACTTGGAATGCATGTCCCATGGCCTTGGTCTTATTTTTTATTTACATAGAAAATCAACCAAGGGTTGTTACAGAAAGGGATATTTACACTCTGAGAAGCGAAGGTAGTATCCTCTTACAAAGAGGCTTTAATGCGAAAACAACAAACAATTAAGTTATTATTCTAAGAAATGATTTCAATCCTGATCCTCTATGGCTATATAACGACCTCGTTTTAGCTAGTAGATACAAAATAAACTTTTAGTAATTGGTTGATAATTTGTTTGGTACCATGTTGATGAAGCTCTACCATTTTGAAAATCTAATCATTTGTAGTAATCTAATAAAGTGGATATAATTATATTGTGTAATGTACTTATAATGGATAGTATGGGGTACTTAGGGGGGTACCCAAGGGAATAATGAGTGTAATGTATCCATCTCAGAATAGGCCCACATGGTAGTTGACAAGTAATAACTAGGCCCACTAGGTTTTTAAGAGGAAATAATATATAATAAAGGGTAGTTGGTATAAACACCTAGGAATACCCATGAAAATGCATAAATATGCATGACTATCATTGTATGGAGATGTGTTGGATGTTGATTCTTATAGCATGCATGGTTATATCCCTAATTCTTTCTACACCCTTTTGTGGAATGCATTTGATATTTATGAAGTTAAGAGTTATATTCTCTCTTATATCTATAAAGGTTCACTACAAGTGGTATCCATTTCTAAAATTTTTCATGTAGAATATATATATATATATATATATATATATCTAAGGCCCACTAAAAGAATGTCCGATTAAAAAAAAATGTCATCCAAATCAAAGTCCAAGAATTGTAGTTAATGTTGGTTGTAGTTAATGTTGGTTTAAAATTGATTATCTTTGTTATTTTTTTTCTATAATGACCATGTGGTATGTAGAATAGATATATTTGATAGAGTGGTTTGATTTTAATAAAACCACCAATTGCAAAGTGACTATGGTATTTTATAATTTTTGTTATAATATTGAATCAGAGAAACATTACAAAAGTTGTGCTCATTTTACATTATACACCTCAAAATCATATCACGTTTAGGGGTTAGTCATTCATATTTTGATATTATATCTATCAAGGTTCACTACAAACTTGATAACATGTATTCATGGGCTTGGTCGCAGTGTCATAAATAATGTGATATCTCATATCCTTGTGTACAACCTAATAGTAAGTTTTGACATCCTAAATGACCATGAGCTTGAATCTAATCATATACCTTTAACCTTAACTCTAAACCTTACCATACATAAAATCACCATAGAAAGGAGTTTAGCTAACCACTTGATTTTTGAAAAAAATAAAGCCAATTTTTTTAAAGGATTTAAATAATGAGTTAAATCTCTTAACATATAAGGAAAATATTAAATACGTGTATATAATTTTATGGTAATCATCTCTATTTCCATTAACATGTTCTCTATCAAGATGACATGTCAAAAGGAAAATAGAATGGCCAAATCTTGGTCGTATAAAAAGTGTAAGATTGCTAGAAAATCTAAAAAACCATTATGGATGCTTTCAAGGAGTCCTTAACATATGACAAGATAAATAGGTACAAAGCGCTAATTAAAAAGGAAAAAAAAGTGCTATAAAAATGGAAAGAAAGAGAATATTTTACACCTATTTAAGCCAAATCCTAATAAATTCCGGAGGAAAATTCTAACTTGTAAAGCTAAAGATAATAATATGATTACATTGAGGGGCTATAATTCTTACCTTAAAAATATTTTCAAATCCCTTCATGTCATGACAACATTCAAAACTTTTTTAAAGATGAATAAGTTTCTTCCATTAACATGTTCGCTATCAAGATGCTAGTCAAAAGGAAAATATCAAAAGGAAAATATAATGACCAACCCTTGGTATGATAAATTCCATGTCAAAAGGAAAATACAATGACCAACCCTTGGTATGATAAAATGTTTAAGATTGCTAGAAAAAATAAAAATAAAAAATCCATTAGGGATTCTTTCAATGATTCCTTAACACATGACAAGATAGATAGGTATAAAGCACTCATTAAAAGAGGGAAAAAAATGCTATAAAAATGAAAAGAAAGAGAATATTTTACACCTCTTTAAGCTAGATCCTAATAAATTCTAGAGGAAAATTCTAACTTGTATAGCAAAAGATAGCATTATGATTCCATTGAGGCACTAGAATTCTTACCTTTAAAATATTTTGAAATCCCTTTATGTCATGACGAGATTCAAACCTTTTCTATAGATGAAGAATTTTTTTATAAAAGACATAGAGATTGTGTTTCCTTCTTGGAAGCTTTAGGAGCACCCTTGCTCCCTACTAACTATGTTCTCTTCTTGGGCTGTAAAATCTCCCTCTAAACCTATAATCTCCCTCTATAACTTGACTCCCTCTAAGCCTATGGAACCTAGAACTTGTTCTCTAGAACCTGTACCTTCCCCTTTGAATCTTGCACTTGTACGTGATTCTCTGGAACTTGCATCTGGTCCTTCCACTTCTTCTTCCCATGATCCATAGGCTTGCTCGTCATCTTGTATAGACCATGATCTATAACTCTGATCACAATAGCTGTGGAGCTAGAGACTTTGGGCCTGAGTATTGTCTTCCTATCCTACAATAAGACCTAAAACCCCTTCTTCTCAATCAATGAGACAGATATCATGCAATATCTGAGTCCTAGTACAAATATTACATACTGGACCCGCATCACCCATCCTAAATGGCACAACTCTCGATCCTCGAATCTCCTTCTAACTCTTATTTCCCAACATCATGTGTAACTTTGAGTCCCACTCAAATAGAGTCTCGAATACCACTTGTGACCCTGTCATATGTTTCATTGCACCATTGTCCATGTACCATCCATCCTCATTGATGTTACCATGCGAGAAATGAGAGATCATAGCGAATTCCCCCTCCTCCAACCTCCTAGTGAGAGAATCTATCTCAGCGGAAGTGGCGACATCGGCAACCTACTTCCCGTTCTTCTTCTCATCATCTCCCGTCTTCTTCCTCATTAGACATCTCGAAGAAAAATGACCCATCTCGCCAAAATTAAAACACTTGATTTTACTCAAGTCCTTCTTATGCTTACCCTTCATTCTTGCTGCAACTTCCATGTCATCATCTAAAACCCTCTTCTTCAGATGAAGATCCTCGTCTCACAAATCTTCTTAAATGAAGTCATCCCACAGCCTATTCCAGTCTGGAAACTTCTCTCTAGTAATGATCCAATTTATGAAGGGCTTTCATTCCTATGATGAACCATTTCAAAGAAATCCTCACAATATCATAATTTGAAATAGTCACGTTGATGATAGGAATCTCATATTTGAACTGAGACAATCTTGTTAGATACGAAGTGACTCCTTCACCCTGTAACATATTCATGGAATTCAACTTATCCTCCAATACCAGTACTCAGTTCTCGTTCTTATTCTAGAATAAATGCTAAAGTGTCATCCACATCGCATGTGCAGTGTTCTTCCTCGACAAATGAGGTATTAGAAGATCCTTCACACCATCAAGGATGATCAATCTCGCCCTCGTATCCAATTCCTCATACACTTCCATCTCCTTAGGGTTAGTTGGCTTCTTGATATGTTTCTCGACGAACTCCCAGATCCTATTGACCTACAATACCAACTCTATCCTTTCAATCCAAGGAAAATAGTTAGACAACCCTTCCAACCTTTCCTCATACTGGAGACCAACCTACAACTTCGACATTGTATAAGCTCTATAATGTGACCAAGTCCCTCTTAACAGTGTACTTCTCTTATGCACTCTTTGATTCAATCTCTACCAAAGTAGCTCAGACATGCTTTGATACCATGTTGAGTTTCCACAACCCTAGTGGTAGGATAGAACCTTAAAATCTCTGACGCTACCAAACCAAGAATCTCAACAAAGCTACTTTGCACAACATAACAATATAATGCAGCAAATCAATCACGTGCAAAATAAGAACCATAAAAATGGTATATGTACCCCAACTTTGTTGTATCATCAACACATAATAAAACTATCTAGGTTTCCTATAGAAGGGATAATGGCGCTTAAATAATCAAAAGTACAAGAATACAATGACAATCTCATTTTTCTAGTGCACAATCACAACCTCTATGTCGTATCTCGTCTTGTCATTCCTTTACTTCCTTTTTCTCTCTAGCTTCCCCTTAGTTCATCAAGAAACAACACATAGAGACTCCAGGAGGGTTTCCACCTATCATTGATGCAAATCACTTCTGCTTCAATGAACACGGGCTCATCAATCTGCTCCTCTAGGCTGGCTAATACCTGAGCTCCAATCTGCCAATCTAGTAGCTTCTTTCATCCATCAAAGATTTACACATTAGGCTCAATCCTTCACCCAAAGCACAACTTTCAATGTCCTTCTTGTCATGTTGATCTAGGGATACTTTGAGCTACCTACAATCTTCCCTCCAATAGTCCAAAGGTGCCCAATCCAATTACTATATAATTTTCTCCTAGAAAAGGCTTCTAACCTCCATGTCAAGCCTTTCAATTGGCTTCCATAGGCTGCACAAAATTTCCATACTTGGAATAATCCACTAGCATCTAATCTAACATGAATACACAAACAATTCATCACATACATGTTTTCCCAAGGAATGGTGTTACTTTTACAAGTCTGGTACTCTAGTTAGGGCTTGTAAGAAATATTATACGACCCTCTGTCCACCTTCCAACCCTCTGTTTTGACTGCATCCTCCTTCCAATTGAATCTTCCCACCCTTAACTATTGTTATGGTCTATTTCTAGCCCTCCGCCATGCCTCACGTCCTATATTCTTCCAAGAAACAAGTTTTGCGGCTCACCTGTTATCCACACAATCCTTGTTTAAGGTAGTCTAGGCCCATGGCATGCCTTTAACTCTCAATTAGAGCTGCGACCTACACTAGGAAGGAAATCATACCCAGAAACTTTCCCAAACACCACATTAAACAGTCCTCAAGTAATGCAGCAGGTTTATGTTGTAACGTTGGCCCTATAACAGACAAACTAATCCACATATAGTCCCAAACGAGCTTCTTCTACTTCCTTTGCTAAGTCATCTACCTCATAGGCATATCTCCTATGAATGGATGTAATTGGATGATAGAAATGATCCTTTCTCACCTTATATTCATACCAATACAAGGGCTCCACGAATTCTCCAATAGACATGTCATTTGAAAATAACTATCTTCAAGCCTACATGACTTGAATGCCCAAAAATCAATTATTAACTTCAAAAATTCATATCTCATCTTTTACAACTCATATTTTGATGATTTTCATTGCATTGGATTATCCTCACCATCCTCTATCATCTCCATCCATTAAATGTAGAAAATGCCTCATGGTTTTCGCCCAAACTTCCATGGGGTGCAAAACCCCAACCTTGGGTTCCAAGCCCAAAAATGACTTTTGTGGCACTCTAACCTCCAAACTCGAACCTTAGGGCTTGGAATACCTCCTAAGCTATCAAAAATAAACACCAGCCAAGTCAAGGACTTCCACGTACCACCCAACCATAGATTGGTCCCAACCAAATCTCTCTTTCAACCAATCACCCTCGTGCCATATTCCAAGCATCAATGTGGGATCTCATGTAATAACCAAAAAACAAGAAAGCCAAATCTTCTAGAGGCCAAACCACCTCAACCCTCAACCCCATTAATTCCACATCCACGATCAGACATCACTAACACCAACCATATCAGTCTCTAGCCAATTTGTTTGGGTCTCCATGAACTAGTAACTCAACCCACAACCTTCCATGGCTTTAGAGCATCTATTCAACCCGATTTTAGGGACTAGTAATTCAACCCACCAAGGGCTCTAGAGCGTTTGTCCCAACCTAAGCTCCAAGACTAGTAACTTAACCCAACTTGTTCCAGGGCTTCAAGAGCATTTGTTCCAACCCAAAAGCATAAGGAATTATGAGAACCAATTAGAAAACAATCAAGTGCAAAAACTGACAACACCATGGATATCCAGGAAATGGAAAGGAAAGGCTAAAACCACTATCAATCTAGGAAAATCTCCATGCCAATGACAACACATAACCACATAATCACATGCATATACCATGCATCCATAAATCAACAAGGAAATCACACATGTAACCTGTTACCTGCAAAGAAATCTAGTTGTAGTTGTTGATCCAAATGTTCCCTTATGCTTTCCTACATTTCCTTTGCCTTATTTCTCCAAATTCAATGTATGCTAAAGTTCCCAGATAATTCTCTAAGAATAGTCTAAGTGTGCATGAGAATAAGAGAATGATAGAATAAAAGAGAGCTCTAAAAACTGAACTGAAAAAAGCTAAACTAGCAAAAGTTGTGAATTGGTCCTAAGAAGCCTTTTTATTATTGAGGCCTCTATTTTCTTCATTTTCCTCCATTTTTCCTTCAATTTCCCTCTCATGCAAATCTATGTCTCTTCATCTTCTTTTTCTCTTATTTTCCTTTTTTTCATAAATAAAATGCCAATTATTCCCACTTTATATTTTCCAATTTCTATAGCCATTAATTAATCATCGATGATACCCATCATGTTTTTCCCAATATTCAACTTGGACTGCATGTCCCATGGCCTTGGTCTTATTTTTTATTTACATAGAAAATCAACCAGGGGTTGTTACAAAATGGGATATTTACACTCTGAGAAGTGAAGGTAGTATCCTCATACAAAGAGGCTTTAATGCTAAAACAACAAACAATTAAGTTATTATTCCAAGAAATAATTCCAACCTTGATCCTCTATGGCTATATAAGGACATTGTTTTAGCTAGTAGATACAAAATAAACTTTTAATAATTAGTTGATAATTTGTTTGGTACCATGTTGATGAAGCTCTACCATTCTAAAAATCTAATAATTTGTAGTATTCTAATAAAGTGGATATAATTATATTGTGTAATGTACTTATAATGGATAGTATGGGGTACTTAGGGAGGTACGCAAGGGAATAATGAGTGTAATGTATCCATAATCAGAATAGGCCCACATGGTAGTTGACAAGTAATAACTGGGCCCACTAGGTTTTTAAGAGGAAATAATATAATAATAAGGGGTAGTTGGTATAAACACCTAGGAATACTCATGAAAACACATAAATATGCATGACTATTATTGTATGGAGATATGTTGGATGTTGATTCTTATGACATGCATGGCTCTAGCCCTAATTCTTTCTACACCCTTTTGTGGAATGCATTTGATATTTATGAAGTTAAGAGTTATATTCTCTCTTATATCTATAAAGTTTCACTACAAGTGGTATCCATTTCTAAACATTTTCATGTAGAATCAGAAA
>APFE030751879.1:63307-80026 GCA_000404065.3 Pinus taeda
TATATATATATATAAGGCCCACTAAAAGAATGTTTGATTAAAAAAAAGTGTCATCCAAATCAAAGTCCGAGAATTGTAGTTAATGTTGGTTTAAAATTGATTATCTTTGTTATTTTTTTCTATAATGACCATGTTGTATGTAGAATAGATATCTTTGATAGAGTGCTTTGATTTTAATAAAACCACCAATTGCAAAGTGACTATGGTATTTTATAATTTTTGTTATAATATTGAATCAGAGAAACATTACAAAATTTGTGCTCATTTTACATTATACACCTCAAAATCATATCACATTTAGGGGTTAATCATTCATATTTTGATATTATATCTATCAAGGTTCACTACAAACTAGATAACATGTATTCATGGGCTTGGTCGCAGTGTCATAAATAATGTGATATCTCATATCAATGTGTACAACATAATAGTATTTTTTGACATCCTAAATGACCATGAGCTTCAATCTAATCATATACCTTTAACCTTAACTCTAAACCTTACCATACATAAAATCACCATAGGAGGGAGTTTAGCTAACCACTTGATTCTTGAAAAAAATAAATCCAATTTTTTTTAACGGTTTTAAATAATGAGTTAAATCCCTTAACATATAACAACAATATTAAATACATGCATCATAATTTTATGGTAATCGTCTCTACTTCCATTAATATGTTCTCTATCAAGGTGACATGTCAAAAGGAAAATAGAATGGCCAAATCTTGGCAGTATAAAAGCTGTAAGATTGCTAAAAAAGCTAAAAAAACCATTATGGATGCTTTCAAGGAGTCCTTAACATATGAAAATATAAATAGGTACAAAGCACTAATTAAAAAGGAAAAAAAGGTGTTATAAAAATGTAAAGCAAGAGAATAATTTACACCTCTTTAAGCGAGATCCTCATAAATTCTGGAGGAAAAATCGAACTTGTAAAGCTAAAGATAATAATATGACTACATTGAGGGACTATAATTCTTACCTTAAAAATATTTTCAAATCCCTTCATGCCACGACAACATTCAAAACTTTTTTAAAGATGAATAAGTTTCTTCCATTAACATGTTCGCTATCAAGATGCTAGTCAAATGGAAAATATAATGACCAACCCTTGGTATGATAAATTCCATGTCAAAAGGAAAATACAATGACCAACCCTTGGTATGATAAAATGTTTAAGATTGCTAGAAAAAATAAAAATAAAAATCCATTAGGGATGCTTTCAATGATTCCTTAACACGTGACAAGATAGATAGGCACAAAGAACTCATTAAAAAAGGAAAAAAAGTGCTAAAAAAATGGAAATAAAGAGAATATTTTACACCTCTTTAAGCTAGATACTAATAAATTCTAGAGGAAAATTCTAACTTGTAAAGCTAAAGATAACATTATGATTCCATTGAGGCACTAGAATTCTTACCTTAAAAATATTTTGAAATCCCTTTATGTCATGATGAGATTCAAACCTTTTCTATAGATGAAGAATTTTTTTATAAAAGACATAGAGCTTGGGTTTAAGAAGCTCTCAGGAGAGAATATTAAGGAAATCAAAGGATACTAAGAAAAAATATTAAAAATTGGAGGGCTTATCGTCATCCCGCACATCCACAATCTCTTCAATTCAGCAATCAAGCATGGCCTCTCTAAACCCTGGATTCAAAGCCTTATTGTACATATTTCAAAAAGTAGGAATAAAAATAATCCCTCTAATTACAGTGCCAATATGATTAGCCCCTTCTAGTCAAGTTATATCAAATTATTTTGTAAAAGGAGATCAACATATAGCTAGATAGCCCTAAAATGATACCTAAAGGTCAAGTTAGATTTACGTATCAATCTAGGAAAATCTCCATGCCAATGACAACACATAACCAGAAAATCACATGCATATACCATGCATCCATAAATCAACAAGGAAATCACACATGTAACCTGTTACCTGCAAAGATATCTAGTTTTAGTTGTTGATCCAAATGTTCCCTTATGCTTTCCTACATTTCCTTTGCCTTCTTTCTCCAAATTCAATGTATGCTAAAGTTCCCAAATAATTCTCTAAGAATAGTCTAAGTGTGCATGAGAATAAGAGAATGATAGAATAAAAGAGAGCTCTAAAAACTGAACTGAAAAAAGCTAAACTAGCAAAAGTTGTGAATTGGTCCTAAGAAGCCTTTTTATTATTGAGGCCTCTATTTTCTTCATTTTCCTCCATTTTTCCTTCAATTTCCCTCTCATGCAAATCTATGTCTCTTCATCTTCTTTTTCTCTTATTTTCCTTTCTTTCATAAATAAAATGCCAATTATTCCCACTTTATATTTTCCAATTTCTATAGCCATTAATTAATCATCGATGATACCCATCATGTTTTTCCCAATATTCAACTTGGACTGCATGTCCCATGGCCTTGGTCTTATTTTTTATTTACATAGAAAATCAACCAGGGGTTGTTACAGAATGAGATATTTACACTCTGAGAAGCGAAGGTAGTATCCTCATACAAAGAGGCTTTAATGCTAAAACAACAAACAATTAAGTTATTATTCTAAGAAATAATTCCAACCCGGATCCTCTATGGCTATATAAGGACATTGTTTTAGCTAGTAGATACAAAATAAACTTTTAATAATTAGTTGATAATTTGTTTGGTACCATGTTGATGAAGCTCTACCATTCTAAAAATCTAATAATTTGTAGTATTCTAATAAAGTGGATATAATTATATTGTGTAATGTACTTATAATGGATAGTATGGGGTACTTAGGGAGGTACACAAGGGAATAATGAGTGTAATGTATCCATAATCAGAATAGGCCCACATGGTAGTTGACAAGTAATAACTGGGCCCACTAGGTTTTTAAGAGGAAATAATATAATAATAAGGGGTAGTTGGTATAAACACCTAGGAATACTCATGAAAACACATAAATATGCATGACTATTATTGTATGGAGATATGTTGGATGTTGATTCTTATGGCATGCATGGCTCTAGCCTTAATTCTTTCTACACCCTTTTGTGGAATGCATTTGATATTTATGAAGTTAAGAGTTATATTCTCTCTTATATCTATAAAGTTTCACTACAAGTGGTATCCATTTCTAAACATTTTCATGTAGAATCAGAAAAAGATAATATAAATAATATATATATAATATATATATATATATATATAAATATATATATATATATATATATATATATAATATATATATAATATATATATTATATAATATATATATATAAGGCCATAAAAGAAGTCTGATAAAAAAAAGTGGTCATCCAAATCAAATTCCAGATTGTAGTTATGTTGGTTTTAAAATTGATTATCTTTGTTATTTTTTTCTATAATGACTATGTGGTATGTAGAATAGATATCTTTGATAGAGTGCTTTGATTTTAATAAAACCACCAATTGCAAAGTGACTATGGTATTTTATAATTTTTGTTATAATATTGAATCAGAGAAACATTACAAAAGTTGTGCTCATTTTACATTATACGCCTCAAAATCATATCACATTTAGGGGTTAATCATTCATATTTTGATATTATATCTATCAAGGTTCACTACAAACTAGATAACATGTATTCATGGGCTTGGTCGCAGTGCCATAAATAATGTGATATCTCATCTCATTGTGTACAACCTAATAGTATTTTTTGACATCCTAAATGACCATGAGCTTGAATCTAATCATATACCTTTAACCTTAACTCTAAACCTTACCATACATAAAATCACCATAGGAGGGAGTTTAGCTAACCACTTGATTTTTGAAAAAAATAAATCCAATTTTTTTTAAGGGTTTTAAATAATGAGTTAAATCCCTTAACATATAACAACAATATTAAATACATGCATCATAATTTTATGGTAATCATCTCTACTTCCATTAACATGTTCTCTATCAAGGTGACATGTCAAAAGGAAAATAGAATGGCCAAATCTTGGCAGTATAAAAGCTGTAAGATTGCTAAAATAGCTAAAAAAACCATTATGGATGCTTTCAAGGAGTCCTTAACATATGAAAATATAATTAGGTACAAGGCACTAATTAAAAAGGAAAAAAAGGTGTTATAAAAATGTAAAGCAAGAGAATAATTTACACCTCTTTAAGCGAGATCCTCATAAATTCTGGAGGAAAATTCAAACTTGTAAAGCTAAAGATAATAATATGATTACATTGAGGGACTATAATTCTTACCTTAAAAATATTTTCAAATCCCTTCATGCCACGACAACATTCAAAACTTTTTTAAAGATGAATAAGTTTCTTCCATTAACATGTTTGCTATCAAGATGCTAGTCAAATGGTAAATATAATGACCAACCCTTGGTATGATAAATTCCATGTCAAAAGGAAAATACAATGACCAACCCTTGGTATGATAAAATGTTTAAGATTGCTAGAAAAAATAAAAATAAAAATCCATTAGGGATGCTTTCAACGACTCCTTAACACGTGAAAAGATAGATAGGCACAAAGAACTCATTAAAAAAGGAAAAAAAGTGCTATAAAAATGGAAACAAAGAGAATATTTTACACCTCTTTAAGCTAAATACTAATAAATTCTAGAGGAAAATTCTAACTTGTAAAGCTAAAGATAACATTATGATTCCATTGAGGCACTAGAATTCTTACCTTAAAAATATTTTGAAATCCCGTTATGTCATGATGAGATTCAAACCTTTTCTATAGATGAAGAATTTTTTTATAAAAGACATAGAGCTTGGGTTTAAGAATCTATCAAGAGAGAATATTAAGGACATCAAAGGATACTAAGAAAAAATATTAAAAATTGGAGGGCTTATCGTCATCCCGCACATCCACAACCTCTTCAATTCAGCAATCAAGCATGGCCTCTCTAAACCCTGGATTCAAAGCCTTATTGTACATATTTCAAAAAGTAGGAATAAAAATAATCCCTCTAATTACATTGCCAATATGATTAGCCCCTTCTAGTCAAGTTATATCAAATTATTTTGTAAAAGGAGATCAACATATAGCTAGATATCCCTAAAATGATAGCTAAAGGTCAAGTTAGATTTAGGAGTTCTCATTCAATTATCGACCACTTTTTTTATTCTGGGGATCATTGTGATGGATTGTTGGAATAATAAAGTCAACCTCTTATGTTGTTTTTTTGGTTTTAGAAAACATTTTGACGTAGTGAACAAAAGTAACCATTGGAATAGATTTGAAGATCTAAAAGTTCCTTTCAATTTGAGTTACTATGATAAGGCTGTAGGAGTTTTATTCCCAAGTTTAGGAATACTAAGGGATGGTCACAATAAATTAACTGTAATAGGATTTAAGTACGATTATCTGTGTACCTTACCTTTTCTTTACCATATACATCAAAAAGTTAAAGGTTTGTTTGGAAGACGTGTTTGTGTCAACATAACTCTAGCTAGTATATTCATCATCCTCTTTTTATGTTGATCATATTTCTCTTATGGTGAGGAGTCCCTATTATCTTGACAAGCTACTAAAAAACTCATGGATGTTTCTCTATCATGGCCATTATTATTGAAATTGACAAAAAATAAGGTTATTGTAATTAAATCTAAAAAGATGACTTACACTAATTTTATGAATGACAATAATAGCATGGAGGAAGTGACTTCATATAAATATCTTAGAATTGATTTGCATCAAAATGTTAACTAAATTTGTACCCATTGAGAAGACAATAGATAGAGCCTAGAGAGTGCAAATATTATTATGGACTTGAAAACTATTGTAAATCAACAAACCTTTGGTTATGGGATAAGAGGAAATCCCTCTTTGAGATTATCATCACTCTTACTATCTTATATAATTGATAATTTTGAGGTTATGATATCTATAGAGAATCATGAATACGGATAGAGAAAATCCAAAACTTTTTATAACTTATAAACTCAAAATTAAAGGCAATATACCTTATCCCAACCTCCTCATAAAAGTGAGCTTTTTCGCATTGAGAGTTGTTGAGAAATGTAACTAGTTTCAGTCTTCATAATTTTTGTACTCATTTCAATATGTATTCTATGTAACAAAGAAGAAAAGAAAATAAAAAGTTATTATTATTAAATCATGGGTTTTATGCTCATTATTGACAATCTTCTAGATCAAACCATTTTCTTTGTGCTTTTAGAGTTTTTAGGTCTTAGGATTTATTGTCATGATTCATAGGAGTCAACATCATGTTTATAAGACCTTCTTGAAAAAATGTAATTGTAAAAAGAATTATTTTCAAGTCTAAAAAGTCCTGGAATATCCAAGAGTAAAAGTCGGCCCTAGAAACATCAAGTTGGCCAAAAGGAAGGAATTTGATCCCTTGAGAAGGCTATATATGTAGGTTTTAACCCCGTACAAAAATTACCTTCATACAAATTCTAAAAACAGAAAATAAACAATGGCCGAGAATAAAACATAAAAAATATATACACAGAGATTTTCCCCTGGATCCCAAAACCAGGACTACCAGATTGATTTTTCATTATATTCCTTTCAATGTTACAAGACATATATATACATGCCGAAGCATCCATAAACCATAATCCATTAACCCTGGATTAGAACATAGTCATAGTTCCCTTGGCCGGATCTACAAAATACCATGGGTAGAAAAAATCATGCCCAAAACCATGTACGAGAGCCACACACAAAACCATAGGTAGTTCCACCCCAACTAATATAGGATCTAGTCATGGAAATAATATAACACACACCCAACATTCTCCCACTTGTTGTTTTCTTTCCATGGGGGACCACAAGAGAGATTAGTCATTGGTCTAGCCCTGCAACACCCACTATTTCTCTACACCAAGAAAAATTCTCAATGCTCACAGACTTCGTCAATGCATCTACAACATTCTTCAAAGTGTCCACCTTTACCAACAACACCTTTTTGTCCTCAACCATATCCCTCACAAAGGGATATTGAACATCAATGTGTTTTGTCTTTGAATGATAAGTAGGGTTCTTTGCCAAGAAAATTTCACTTTGGTTGTCACAGTCTATCCTTATAGCTCACTATACCAACCCCATACTTGAACACAATCTCTACATCCAAACTGCTTCCTTGCGTGCATAAGTGGATGCCATGTATTCTACTTTGTAGTTGAAAGTGCCACTACAAATTGTCTCTTGATCATCCAACTGACTGCACCTTCAAATAGGTTAAATACATACCCACTTGTAGATCTTCTTTGATCCATATCTCCAACCCAGTCTGCATCAACAAATCCATAGATGTCTAAAACTCTATCCAAATCTGGTCTTCCTTGGTAGTATATACCATAATCACTAGTGCCACGTAAATACTTGAAAACCCACTTCATTGGTGTCCAATGTTCTTTCCCTGGTTTTGACATAAACCTACTCAATACTCCCACTTCATGTGTAATGTTTGGTCTAGTACAAACCATTGCATACATCATGCGATCGACTGCACTTGCATATGGAACATGGGACATGTCCTCTTCCTCTTCTTGTGTCTTGGGACATTGTTTAGCAGATAACTTTACACCGACAAGAATAGGAACCTTCACCGGTTTAATATCCTGCATATTAAACCTCTGCAATATTTTCTCAACATACTTCCTCTAGTTTAACCAGAGCTTCCTTTTTTCCTAATCTCATAATTTCCATGCCCAAAATATAGTTTGAAGCACCAAGATCTTTCATGTCAAATTTGGAGGACAATTGGATCTTCAATTCCCGGATAATTTCTTTGCTATTTCCAATCAACAACATATCATCCACATACAATACCAAATAAATAACATGGTCACCAATTAATTTAAAACACACACAATGATCTTCTTTTCTTCTGGTGAAGCCAAGTCCCCATATACATGTATCAAATTTCTGATACTACATCCTTGGTGATTGTTTTAACCCATAAAGAGACCTTTTTAACCTGCATATTAGTTCTTTCTTAACCTTCACTGCAAAACATTCAAGTTGCTTCATGTAGATCTCTTCTTCCAAATCCCCATGAAGAAATGTTTTCTTCACATCCATTTGTTCTACCTCAAAATCAAAATTAGCAACAACAAATAAAAGTAATCTAATAGAAGCTATCTTGGCAATAGGAGAAAAAAATATCACCAAGATTAATTCGCGACACCTGGGAATAACCTTTTTCTACCAACCGAGATTTCTATTTCTCCACCTTGCCTTCTGCATTCATCTTCCTCTTAAACATTGATTTGCTGCCAATGGGTTTCCTTCCAGCCAAAAACTCCACCAGATCCCAAGCCTCATTTTTGTGCAAAGATGCCATTTCATCAACCATGGCCTCTTTCTAGAGTTTCCATCCTCTGAATCTACTGCTTCCTTGATAGTTTTGGGATCATCATCAATAATAGATAAAGTAAATTTTGAATAAAAAGAAGTTGGAATATACATTTATGGCTGCCTTCTTTCTCGAATTGGTCTTCTCACAACTAGAGTTTTTGGATCTTCATCTTTTGATTCCTCTTCTGTTGTAGAGTCAGATTCCTCCTCCTTTAGCTCAAACTCTATCTTCTTAGGTTCCTTTGGTAGCACTTCATGATTAATAACATCTTTCACCTTTCTAAACACCACATCGCGGTTGTACACAACCTTCCTTGTTTCTCGGTTCAAAAGCTTATAACCTTTTAAACCATCCTTATACCCAATAAATATACACCTTTCAAATTTACTATCGAACTTGGTTCTTTTCTCCTTTGGAACATGTACATATTCATCACATCCAAATGCCCTCAAATGTGAAAGAGAGCGTTTCTTACCTGTCCATACCTCTTGTGGAGTCTTATCTTCCAATTTTGATTAAGGTGATATGTTGACCAAATAGCATGCAGTATCCACCGCCTCTACACAGAATTCTTGTCCTAACCCGACACCATTGAGCATGCTTCTTACCTTTTCCATGAACTTCCTATTCATTTTATCTGCAACTCCATTTTGCCAAGGTGTGTATAGAGTAGTATTTTTACATGCTATAGCACACTTCTTATATAACTCTTCAAATTCCTTCTTTCAAAACTCTCCATCATTATCTGTCCTCAACATCTTTATCTTCTTCTCTATTTGGTTTTCCATCAGAGCCTTAAATTCTTTAAACTTGTCAAAGACTTCAGATTTCTTCCTGAGGAAATATATCCATGTATTATTTGAGAAGTCATCTATAAATGATACATAGTACATGAACTTACCCAGTGATGGAACTGACATATGTCCAAACACATCAATGTGCACAAGCTATAATATATGTTTCACCCTCTTAGCACCAGAGGGGAAACTCACCTGATTTTGCTTCCCATATACACAATTTTCCCAAAATTCAAAATCCAGAGAGAAATTAGAAATACCTTCTATCATACAATTACCATGAAGTATTCGAAGGCCCTTCTCTCCAATATTTCCAAGCTTTTAATGCCATAGCATGGCCTTTTCTCTAGAGACCACTAGATTTTCTACTCCACTTTCAGGAACCATAGAACTATTGCACCCATCAATAACAGTGCTACCCTGAAGCTTGTATAGAGTTCCAATCTAAACTCCCTACATCAATACTAATGCTCCCCAAACCATCTTGTAGGTATCTTTCTCTAACACTATTTTTACACGTGCATCATCCAAATTTCTTACAAAAATCAGATTTTTGGTCAATGCAGGAATATTCAGAACACCCAGAAGTGTTATAATCCTTCCACCTTGCAACTTCAACTTGACTTTTCCATGACCAACGATTCTAGCCTTCCTTTCATCCCCTAATAAGACATCACCACCATCATATTTATCATACTTGCAGAACCACTCCCTATGGCGAGTGAAGTGAAAGGATGCACCTAAGTTAATCAACCATGCCTCATGATCTACATGTGTACTTGAAGAAGAATCCAAGTAAACATCCCCACCTTAATCTGAGGTGGTTTTCACCTCTGCATAAGGAGCATCATCAGATCTCTTTCCTTTCCTAGGAGCTTTAGATCTACAATCCTTTTTGAAGTGCCCTTCCTTTCCACATTTCCAGAACACCTTTACAAGTTTTCCTGGAGATTTATATCTCCCTCTAGATTTAGATATCCTATCCGAGGATTTAATTTTGTTTTTCTTCTCGGACCATCCTCATACAGACAAGGCATCACCATTCTAGCCCTCCATATTTTTTTGTCTCATCTCCTCTGACAACAAGGATGAGACTATTTCATCAAACTGCAAGGAAATCATGTTGCTACATATTGCAACAACGAGACTATCCCATGAATCTGGTAGAGAACACAACACACTGATGCACTTATCTTCATCTGAAATTTTTATACCAACAGAAAAAAACTAACTTACCACAATATTAATGGTGTTCATATGATTTGTCACCAAGTCTCCATCCTTCATCCTCAGGTTATACAACCCATAGGAAACTTTTATTCACAAGAGACTTAGATTGGTACAAAGTCCCTAACTTCTCCCACAAAGGCTTCACTAAAGCTTCAACTAATACATTCAACAATACTGAATCTAAGATACACAACCGTGTTTTGCTCTTTTACTTTCGATCCAACTTCATCCAGTATTTAGCTGACATTGTTGTTGGTTTAGTACCCAGATCTATTGTGTTCCACTAATATTTATCCACCAGCAGATCCTCCATCTTAAGTTTTCATGACTTAAAACTCTGACCATTAAATTTCTCGATCTTTATCTTTCCACTACTTTTCATCTTCTTTCACCACAAGAATCGATCCTGTAGACCTCCCACTGAACAGGGTCTAGCATAGGCCTGAGAAAAACCCCTTAGCAGCAAAGGCGTCCCTTTGAAGACAAAATAGCTCTGATACCAAATGTAGGTCTTAACCCCATACACAAATTACTTACATACGAATTCTAAAAATAGAAAATAAACAATGGCAAAAGCATAAAACATAAAACAGGTATACACAAAGATTTTCCCCTGGATACCAAAACCAGTATTACTAGATTGATTTTTCATTCTATTCCTTTCAATGTTACAATACATATATATACATGTCGAAGCATCCATAAACCTCAATCCATTAACCCTAGATTAGAACATAACCATAGTTCCCTTGACCGAATCTACAAAATACCATGGGCATAAAAACATCATGCCCAAAACCATGTGTGAAAACCACGCACAAAACCATAGGTAGTTCTGCCCATCTTCATATAGGGTCCAAAAACAATTCCCTGGGGCGCTACCCCAAACCTTGTAGAAGGGGGCTACCACCACCCTCAAACCCCCCGATAGGCCCCCCCCCTGCTACATCCGGTGCAACGAATAGGAGATTTTTTTGCACGGCGCCCCTCCCCCCCCCCTCCACATGGGTCCAGTCATGGAAATAAGATAACACACACCCAACAATAAAAGAGAAATTCGATGTCATTTGAAAGATACTCACTCACAAGTTCGATATCTCAAGAAGAACTTAGATCTATAGCTATAAAAATAGAAAAAGGAGAACAAAGGCCAAGGAGGAGAAGGAAGGAAAAACTTTTCTAGTTTTTGGGCTCTATCTCTCTCACACGTGTGAAATATAGGGATTCTAGGTTGCGAAAACACATTGAATTTGCAAGACCGAGTTATAGTATGACAAAGTGCTGCATCTTGTAGCTGGAAGGAAGGATACTCTATCTAGACCTCGTTGACCTTAAGAAGAGTTGCCTTACTCTAGGAAGGTCTCAGGAGGAGGGTAATCTAGGGTTTCCTTGGAAGTTGCAAGACTGAAATTGCAAGGTCAAAGTGGCAGGTTGAGTAGTACTATAGAAGCTGGCAAGTCAAAATTGCAGTTTGTATCAATGTGATGCATAATTAGGGAAGTAATTTTGGAAGGGTTGACTCGTTACTAGGATAAGAACTTGCTCTATGGTTTGGGTCTTTGTATCTCATTTGATGTAGATTCTAAGAAGAGAAGAGTTTCCTGTTTTTTCCCTTAGAGGGGCTTTTCCCTGGCTGAGAGCCTATCTCTATGTCCTCTATTGTTGTTTCTTTTTTTGATACTTGTTTGATGAAAATATATAACTAAATAGAAAATTAATATTAACTAAGTTCACAAGAATATATTAAGGTTAAGTAAAATAAGATCTAATAGTTGCCACTTTATATTTTCCAACATGGTATCATAGCTAAGGTGAACAAGAAGGAAACTGGAAGGACAACAAAAGGATATACTTGTCAAGGGGAAGGAAAAAGGAAAGCTCTCCAAAAGGAACTTTTTTATCAAGAGAAATCATTTGAGAAAAAGGCTCAAGGAATAAGGGTTTCTACATAAGGAATCCAAGTCTACATCAAGCTCGCTTCAAAGGAAGATCTGAGAGAAATATTTCAATAAGAGTGTTGATCTCTGTTAGGTCCTCATACTACTAGTACAACCCCTTATTTTTATTAGTGCAAACCCCTTATTATATTGTTGTTCTCATGTAGTCCCCATATTGTTATTATTGTGCCCCATAGAAGCCTACTATTGTTGTTGTTGTGCCCTTACCTTATTATTGTTATGTCACTGTGATTATATTATGACCCCTTAGACACCTATATATAGAAAGGAGGTATTGTCATTTGTATCATCCAAGAATTTTTCATTTGTGTAATGTAAAGGAGGTTCCCCCTCGAAGAGGTTGATTTTTAAGTCGTTGATCTATCTTTTCTGTCTTTTTGTGAGCTAGTTTCATAACATTTGGTATTAGAGCTTTGGATTCTAGGGTTTCGCTACTCCAAATAGGTCATCGTGGAATTTTCAATATAACTTTTTTCTCTATGAATTTTCAAAAGCTAAAACAAAAACCCATTTGATCCAAAATCGTTCTGAACCTCGAGTCCGAAATTCAGATCTTGTCTCGCTATATTTTTGGAGATATGTGTTAGGAAATTATATATTACGGAGCAATGGAACACAGAAAATATTGTAGAAATATAAACACAGAAAAACACATAAAACAAAAGAGACACAGATATACGTGGTTCACCCAGTTTGGGCTACGTCCACCCCGAACAGCCAGTCCTTCCTTTCTATTATCCAGCAAAATCAAGAGACACAACCCACAACAGATCCACTGTAATATCCTCTATTTTCTCTCACAGTCTCACCTCTCTGTTTCTCGCTCGGAGAATACACATCTATTACACAACCTCAAATACAATGCCCTCATACAAAGAGAGGGGTTACCTTCTAGGGCAAAAAATCCTAAACTAAACATAAGTTCTACCGTCAGATCATCCGCCTAATGAACGGCCTAGATTGACTAGAAATTATTATACTTTTACAAGGAAATTTTACATTTGTTTTAGATTTGGGAGCGTTGTCCCTGAAACCCCCGTCGGGGGACCGCTGGCCCTCAGACCCCCCAGTCAGGGGGATCGGCCCCCTCGAACCCCCGTGGGGGGGACAAGTCCCCCCCGCACCCCCTCGCGTGGAGGGGTGTACAAACTTCCTGGGGTATACATCTAGCTGAAACAAAGACCTCTAAACATTCATGCTCCATACTCAACAATCACCCACTTGGAGAATGATTGTAGCAACTCCATCGCTGCTTCATTTGCTGGACAATGACTCCTCTTTGGACTTGGATGCTTCTTATCTTCATCATCATCCTTGAAGACCAATTGAAACTGAGCATATTCTCAGTTTCTCCCTGGTTACAACTTTTGTTAGCATATCTATAGGATTCTGGCTAGTGTGTATCTTTTCCAGCTTCAACTCTCCATTTTCCAACACTGATCGTATGAATTTTGAAATGGTACTTGAGTTGTATGTGTTTAGTCCTGGAATGAAACGCTAAGTTCTTTGCAAGATGAATGGAACTTTGGCTATCACTGTCTAATGTGCACATATCATGCTTCTTACCCAATTCACCCATAAACTTTTGTAACCAAATCATTTCTTTACTAGCCTCTGTAGCAGCAATATACTCTACTTCTGTTGTTGAAAGTGCAACAACACTTTGGATTTTTGAAACCCAACTGACAATTGTTCCACCTACAGTAAATACATATCCTGTAGTGCTCCTCCTGTTATCTCTGTCACCTGCCATATTTGCATCAACATATCCCTGTAGAGAAATGTTTGAACCACCAAAGCATAATGCTTGATTTGTGGTACCTTTCAAATATCTATGAATCCATTTCACTACCATCCAATGTTCATTTCGTGGATTGTTCATGTACCTGCTTACAACTCCCACTACATGTGCAATATCAGGCCTTGTGCAGACCATTGTATACAATAAGCTTCCAACTGCTGATGTATATGGAACTTTAGACATATAATCCATGTCTTATTGGGTCTTTGGGCACATTTCCTTACTAAGTTTGAAGTGGCTAGCAAAATGTGTACTAACTGGTTTTGCATTGTGCATATTAAATCTTTTCAACACCTTTTGTATGTACTCATTCTGAGACAATGTTAATTTACAATTTTTCCTGTCTCTAGTTATTCTCATACCAAGGATTTGTTTTGCAGCTCCCAAATCCTTTATTGCAAATGAATTTGCCAATTTTCTTTTGAGCACATTTATTTCCTGCATGTTAGATCCTGCAACAAGCATGTCATCTACATACAATAACAATATAATATAGCTGCCATCATTTTGCTTTTTCAGATAAACACAATGATCAGAGTGACATCTAGTATAACCTTGTCAGACATAAACTTGTCAAATTTTAGATACCACTGCCTTGGAACCTGTTTTAAGCCATACAAGCTCTTCTTCAAACTGCACACTAGTTTCTCCTTCCCTTTCACTTCATATCCTTGTGGCTGCTGCATATATATCTCTTCCTCTAAATCCCCATGGAGAAAGTTTGTCTTTACATCTAACTACTCAAGGTGCAAATCTTCAACTGCTACTAGACTTAAAATAGTTCTGATTGAAGTCATTTTAAAAACAGGAGAAAATATTTCATCAAAATCAATACCTTTCTCTTGTGCAAACCCCTTCGCCACAAGTCTAGCTTTGTACCTCTGTTTTCCTCCATCTTCTCTTTTCAGCCTATAAACCCATTTATTCTTCAATGTAGTTTTTCCTACAGGAAACCTGACTAAGTCCCAAGTCTGGTTATGCATTAAGGAGTCCATCTCTTCTTCCATGGCTACCTCCCACTTCTTCCTGCTTTCAACATGCATTGCTTCTTCATAACATTCAAGTTCACCAGAATCAGTCAACAATAAATAATATAATGATGGAGAGTATCGTTTAGGGGGTCTACTTATCCTAGTAGATCTTCTAACACCACTTTCAGGTGTTTGGGGTGCCTGTTGCTATTGTGGTGGTTGTTGTTGTTGTGGTTGTTGATTATTATTATTTTCAGGCACCTTTAATTTTCAGTGATTTCATCAAGAACTGCATATTCCTTGTTTTCCTTTTCCTGTTTCTTTTCCTGCAACTGATTCTTATACAAGACCTTTCCATTGAATATTACATCTCTGCTCCTAATGATTTTGTGATTTTCATAATCATATAAGCGATAACCAAAATCATTAACACCATATCCAATAAAGGTACATTTCTTTGACTTTGCTTCAAGCTTTCTTCTATTTTCTTTATCAGTATGGACAAAGGCCTCACAACCAAAGGGCTTTAAAATAGAGTAGTTACCCTTTTACCTGTCCATGCTTCCTCTGGAACACCACCATCCAAGGAACTTGGAGGCCCTCTGTTTATTAGATAAACAGAAGTATCTACAACATCTGCCCAAAACTGTAAAGGCAATCCTGCATGCAATCTCATGCACCTTGCACGCTCCATGATTGTCCTGTTCATCCTTGCTGACACACCATTTTCTTGTGGTGTTCTTGGAACTGTTTTCTCTCTGCGAATTCCATGCTCTGAACAGTACTCATCAAACTCTTTGCTGCAATATTCACCTCCATTGTCTGGTCTAAGACACTTCAATTTCTTTCTTGTCTCAATCTCAACCAAAGCTTTCCATTTCTTAAAAGTATCAAATACATCATATTTATTCTTAATACAATAAATCCAAGTTTTTATAGTTGCATCATTAATAAAAGTAACATAATAACAAGAACCACCGAGAGATGATACCTGAGCAGGTCCCCATACATTTGTATGCACAAGCTCTAATTTTTCACTCTTCTTTTCTTTCCCAACTCTGAGAAATCTGACTCTATTCTGTTTTCCATAAATGCAATTCTCAAAGAAGTCCAAATCAACATTCCTCAAACCCGGCAACAAATTCCTTGAGTGAAGAATCTTCATCCCCTTTTCACTCATGTGTTCGAGCCTATGATGCCATAATGACGCATCTTCTCCTGTGGAAGTTAAAAAGCATTAATAGAGTTAGAAATACCATTGCATAAATACAATGTACCAACCTTTTCACCTTTTGCTATTACCAGGGCTCTTTTAGTGACCTTCCAAGCTTTATCTGTGAAAGTTGTCACACAAACTTCACCGCCTAACTGCCCTGTTGAAATCAGATTTTTCTTTAGCTCTGGAACATGCCTTACCTCCTTTAGTAGCCATTGGTTTCCATTCTACTGTTTTACAAGAACCTTACCCATTCCAACAATTTTACAGGGTTTATCATCACCCAAATGAAATTGTCCAAAATCTCCTTAAACATAGTCATGAAAGCATTTCTTATCAAGTGTGGCATGGAATGAGGCCCTTGAATCTACCACCCAAGAATCAGTAATATTTTTGAAAGAAAGAATCAAAGCATCTTGTAACACCTCACCTATCACATTTGCTTCATGATTGTTT
>APFE030751879.1:81070-92878 GCA_000404065.3 Pinus taeda
CTCCTTCTTTTCCCTTCCGAGATCTACAGTCTTTCTTTAGGTGTCCTTTCTTTCCACATTTCCAGCACACTATCCTCGATCTGGACTTGGATCTGCCTTTCCTTGATTTATTACGATATCCTGAGCTCTTTCCTCTTTCCATTTTTCTTCCCCTAGACTCTGCACTCAAAGCATTACCCGATGTCTCACCGGTCCATCGCATTTCCTCACTAAGGATAGCACCGGCAACTTCATCAAACTTTAAAGTACTAGATCCAAAAACAGAGTTACTAATGGTCATTACTAAACCATTCCAACTTTCTGGTAATGAGCACAAGAATAACAGAGCTCTAACTTCATCATCAAAGTTTACCCCTACAAAACATAACTGACTTGTAACTGTATTAAAATAATTTAAATGGTCTGCAACAGATCCACCTTTCGACATCGTCATATTAAATAATTGTTTCATAAGAAATACCTTGTTTGAGGCCGAGGGTTTTTCATATAGTTTCTCCAACGCCTTAATCAAACCCTCTGTTGTTGTTTCCTTCAAAATGTTGAAGGCGACTGACGTTGCGAGGCACAACCGTACTGTTCCAAGTGCCTTTCTATCAAGAAGGTTCTATTCTTCATTTGTCATACCCATTGGCATCTTTGTTTTTCTGCCCAATGGTAGGTATAGATCTTTCTGATACAAATAATCTTCCATCTGCATCTTCCAGAACAAGAAGTTTCAGCCGTTAAATTTCTTGACCCTAAACTTACCATCTTCCGCCATTGCTCCCACTCGAACGAGGAACCCTTATTTCCTGCGAGTTTATCATCCAAATAGACCTTCGGCTCTGATACTAGTTGTTAGGAAATTATATATTATAGAGCAATGAAACACATAAAATATTGTAGAAATATAAACACAGAAAAATTCATAAAACAAGAGAGACACATATATACGTGGTTCACCCAGGTTGGGCTACATCCACCCCGAACAGCCAGTCCTTCCTTTCTATTATCTAGCAAAATGAAGAGACACAACCTACAACAGATTTGTTGTAATATCCTCTGTTTTCTCTCACAGTCTCACCTCTCTGTTTCTCGCTCAGAGAATACACATCTATTACACAACCTCAAATACAATGCCCTCATACAAAGAGAGGGGTTTCCTTCTAGGGGAAAAAACCTTAAACTAAACATAAGTTCTACCATCAGATCATCCGCCTAATGAACAGCCCAGATTGACTATAAATTATTATACTTTTACAAGGCAATTTTACATTTGTTTTTAGCTTTGGGAGCGTTGTCCCCGAAAGCCCCATCGGGGGACCGCTGGCCTCCAGACACCCTAGCCGGGGGGGATTGGCCCCCCCAAACCCCCATGGGGGGGACAAGTCCCCCCTGCACCCCCCCATGTGGAGGGGTGTACAAACTTCCTGGGATATACATCCGGTTGAAACAAAGACCTCTAAACAATCATGCTCCATACTCAAAAATATGATCTAAGGAAGTTATGGTTTTTGCAAGCTCCAGAATTCCATCTCAAATAGGTCATCATGGAATGTTTGCTATAATGTTTTTTCTACGAAGGTTCAGACTCTGATCTTGTGTCTCTATATTTTCGGAGATACGGTCCAAGACATTTAGGGTTTTGGCAAACTCCCGAATTACATTTCAAACAGGTGACTTCAAGAAACTCGTCATAACTTTCTCTCCAAACATCATATTCAAATTTTAGAAGAAGTTATAGAAAGAGGATGGAATGTACTTTTCTGTGTGTCTTTTTTTAGGTCCAAAGGTCAAAACAGTTACACATGGCAGGTCATACAAGTTCGCTCTACTAAACCAGTTTGTAATCAAGTCATTGTAGGGGATTTGGCATAACTCTTTATTGAAGAATCCAATATTGATCAGACTGGTGGGGTTAGAAAGAGGACTTAGAGAGCTACCATAGGTAAAACTTTAAGAACTTGAAGATCTGAAATTACAGAGTTAAATTCGTTTAAATATTGAGCTCCTAAAAGCAAGAAAAATAATGACTCGAATAAAGAAAATAGAAACATCTAGTAAGAAAAACTGGATGGATGATTTTAAGAATGTGATCGAAGCTAAGACAAATATTTTTGTATGTGCCATGAAAGCTAATATCCATGGTATGGAAGAAGATTTGAAGAAAGGCATGGAAGATTTGAAGAAAGACATGGAAGGTTTGAAGGAAGGTGGGACAAAGTTGCTACAAGAAAGGCCTCCTAATGACGAAAAGGTAGTAGAGGAAACTCATGATGAGAAAAAAATAAATGTTAATCATGATTTCATAGAATCAAACATTGGATTGAAGACCCACCATATTCCAAAGATCGATATGAGGAAGTTTGATGGCAAGGATCCCATAGCACGGGTACTACAGATGGAGAAATATTTTGATCTACATGATGTGCAACTATTACAAAAAGTACGTATTGCATCTTTATAGTTAGAACCAAATCAATTTTTATGGTATAAAGGGATTTTCTCTCATAAAACACTTGTCACTTGGTCAATTTTCAAGGAGGAAATGATAGCACATTATGAGGATACAAAGAGCAACACCTTCTTTAGCCGATTGATAAATCTCAAACAAAAGGGTTCAATGGTAGAGCACATTGAGGACTTCCAAAAATTGAATATAAGGGTAAATGATATGCCAGAGAAGTAGAGGATTGATGTCTTCATACGGATTTTAAAGAATAACATTCAACACAAGGTTCATCTTTGGGAACCTAATTCATTGGAGAAGGCATTTAGGTTGGAAAGAAAATTTGAAAGCAAAATTATGGCAACAAGAAATCCTACCACTCACAATTACAAAGATGGAAGTGTTGTTTCTCCTAGCCCTCCAGAACCTACAAGGTTGCCACCACAACAATTGGAAGAAAAAGGAGAAAACAACCTTTGTTACAGATGTGATAGAAAACACACTAAAGGTCATAAGTGTGCTGAGCAGAAATTATTTTACATTGATTTTGAAGAGGAGGAAGAAAAAGATCAAGAAATGTCAAAAGAAGACGATATACATCAGGAACCAACCCGAGAGAAAGAAGAAATGGATCTGACCATATCTTGTAATGCATTGGTAGGAACAACCCCTCAAACTCTCAAAATATAAGGACACATCAAGAAGAAAAAGGATAACATAAATTTCACGCAGAATTGAATGAAACAACAGGCAGATCAACATCGCAGCGAAAGAAGTTTTTATATAGGCAACTGGGTATTTTTACAAATACAACAATAAAACAAATGTCCCTCAAGCAAGCTAAGAAGGATAATAAATTATTACCAAAGTACTATGGGCCTTACAAGATGCTGCAAAAGATTGGTACTATAGCATACAAATTGGAACTTCCGGCATTTCCCTGAGTGCCCCCAGTTTTCCATGTTTCATGCTTAAAGAAGGTTATAGGTGAAAAGCTCCTAGTTCAAACAATATTTTCGAAACTTGATGAGGAAGGAAAAATCATATTAGAACCTGAACCAGTCACAAAAATAAGAACTCGACAGCTACAAAATCAATCAATTTCAGAGTATCCCATCAAGTGGAAGAACTTATTTGCTGAAAATTCCACATGGGAGAACGAGAATTTTATACAGAAGCATCCAGAACTAGTTAAGCATTGAGGACAACACTCTTTGAAGGAGAGGGACATGTTAGGTCCCTATACTACTAGTGTAACCCCTTATTGTTATTACTGCAACCCCCTTATTATATTGTTGTGCCCTTACATTATTATTGTTATGTCGGCTCTGATTATATTATGACCCCTTAGACACCTATATATAGAAAGGAGGTATTTTCATTTGTATCATCCAAGAATTGTTCATTTTTGTAATGTAAAGGAGTTTTCCCCCTCAAAGAGGCTTAGTCTTTATGTTGCTGATCTATCTTTTCTATTTTTTTTGTGAGATGGTTTCATAACAATCTCTCTCTCTGTGGAAGAAAATCTATTTTAAAGGAAGCACCAAGGTACTTCAAAAGTTGTTATCAAGGGCACTTCAAATATCTTGAATGCATCAATAAGATTGAAGACATCATCAAGGATAATCTTGGTCTCAAGTAAGTATCATATTATTACATCATGTATGAATCTTCAAGTCATATGGGTTTTTTTTTTTAAAGAAGAGCAATAAGTTCATTGGGGCATCAAATTATCTATCATAGAAGAAAATAATTGACTTGATACTCACAAAACAAGAAGTAATAGAATATGTTACTAGGTAAATCACCAAACCAAGCAAAGACAAGAATCAAGAACTAGTAAAGTACAAGAAAGAGGAAGTAAGTGCTCAGAGGATCATAGTTGAACCAATTAAGGATTATCTTGTTCCATTTGTTGCTAATGTGAAGACTTCCAAGGCTATGTATGCCAAGCTAGTAAATTTGTAATCTGTAGTACAATAGGAAAAAATATGTCTTTGTGGAATAAGTTATATAGAATGAATAAAATAAAGGATGAGGACGTAAAATCCTTCCTTATGAGAGTCTCTCAAGTAAGAGACCATGTACAAGGACTTGGGGAACCTATACTGATTCGAAGTAACCATCTATGTATTAAATGCATTTCCACCAAAATGGTGCAACTTTTCTACAAGCATATACTCCAAGAAAGACTCAACTCCCTTTGATGAGTTGTGGGCTCAATGCATATTGGAAGAATAAAGGATCAAGATCAAGGACACAATTGGATTATATGAGCAATCTCAAGCCTTTCTATACAGAGTCAAGAAGATGAAGAAGGGAAATTTTGGAAAGTCAAAGAAGAAAGATATGTCCAAGGTTCAATGCTTTAAGTGTAATGAGTTTGGACACTTTAAGAGGGACTATCCAAGTCAACAAAACAACAAAAGTAAGGAAATAAGTGAAGATCATGTAGTCAAATTAGTTGGAGAACCTAAGAAGAAGGCAAAGAAGGAAGAAGTGAGGGATATTTACTATTAAAGAAGGTTCATTGACTATTAGGTTGTTTATAAAAAATGTTTTTTCCTTTAGATAGTATGCATTGTTGATTTTGATTATGTATAACATCATAGGGAGAAGCATATGATAGTAATATGTCTAGAATTTACATGATTAAGTTTCTTTGTAAAGATTGTGTAGATAGATAGATAGATATACCATTGTTGCATAATATTCATCCAAGTATTATCTAACATTATGTTATAAGTAGTCATATTTCTTAAGTGGATCATCATGATCTTGGAAGAACCATGAAATATTCTTGGGAAATTCACTATGACAAGGTTAGTAGACATTCAATGTAATGTGGAATCAATACTGGTAAAGGGATGAAAGAATGCAATGGGTTAGGTTCTAGGCTCACTTTAGGGCACATTTCTAGTTGATCGGGTAAAAATATAGGAATGCATGTTGGATATAAAACTTTGGATAAGATTAACACACACACATATATATGGAATCTTGTGAAAGGAAAGTTGGTAATAAAAATTATGCTTAAGTGTTTATGATGATAGAGAATAGAATCTGACTTACTTAATGATGTACAAGAGAATAAGACTTTCTCTAGAATATATATAATAATGATTAACATCTAATATAATCTTTGAAATAAAATTCGTAACTTAGTAATCAAGTTTGATCCTTGGACATTCTTATGCATGAAGGAATTTCCAGTTGGAGATGGTCGATGAGGATGTCAATGGTATGAGAAGGTCATCATTATGAGGTAAGTTTGATTTTTTAATTATGGGTTATCTCATTAACATATTTTTTTTCTACATGGAAGAATGTTGCAATAATACATTATGACAATTGAGGAAAGTTCAATGGTATAGAAAGTATTGAGGAAAGCTCAATAGTTGGTAACCGACTACTATGAAATCAATATATGTTCCTTTTCAAGGTAGCAATGGGAAGAATATAACCTTAACATCAAAGAATATCACTTTATTGAGTAAGATATGATCAACTAGAAGTTTGGAAAGGCTCAATGAAATGCCTTCATGTCAAAGATGAAAGTGATGAGCAAGACATATGACCTGGATCCTGTCACAAGAATGAACAATGGAGATGGATTCATGATACCTCGAAAGAAAGCAAGAAATGTAGAAGAAGGAAGAAGCTATGTATCTATGAAGATCATGCAATCGGTACTCTCATGAACACAAGAAATAAGGCTTGTGGTTTTGACTTCCCAAATATAAAGGAAGTCTGGATTCTCCTCTAGATTTAACATGGAGTAAAGGAGTCTCCTTGAAAATGAGCAAGGTTCTATTCTCAAGTTAAAAGGAGAATAGGGATATCCTCTTTGGTTGAGAGGGAGTGATGTTGGACATCACATGTGCATTCTTCTCTTCAGATAATGAAGAGAGAAGGGTGGAGGATTCGATAATCATTTTTTGTTTCCTTGAGGATATAACATCCAAGAAACAAATGGTACCAACACTCTTTGAGGATGGGATAGGAATCCGAGAGAAGAGTGATCGAAGAGGACTGATATTATTTGAGGACTTAGGTATGGACATCCAAGATAAGAATAGTCTTAAAAGGACATACCTTGTGGACATTTGGATGGGGTATGTTCCTTGTAGAGGCATTGCAGTAGCACATGTAACTCATTCCAACATAATGCTCTTAATTAAATAAGAGCTTTTCTAGTTAAGCCTCAGAGATAGTGATGGTCATGATGATGATGCTTAAGGTATGGATTATTAATCCAAATCTTCTTGTGAGAACTATTTAGCTTGAGATATGATGTTGTACTAGTTGTACAATTATGAATACATCCTAGTTAAGAGGGAGCATTGAGAAATTTAACTAGTTTCGGTCGTCATAATTCTTGTACACATTTCAATATGTTTCCTATGTAACAAACAAGAAAAAAAATAAAAAAAAAATATTATTATTAAATCACAGGTTTCATACTCATTATTGATGGTATTCTAGGTAAAAGCACGTTGTTCTTGATTCTAGGGTTTGTTAGCTCTTTGGATTTATTGTCATGAATCGAAGGAGTCAAAATCATGTTTATAAGATCCTTCTGGGAAAAATGTATATGTAAAAGGAACTATTTTTTAGTCTAGAAAGTCTTGGAATCTCCAAGAGTACAAGTGATCCGTAAATTGTTGTTGATTATCCATTGGACATTTTTCCATAACAAATTTGATAATAATATATTAAAATACTGATTTTTTTACACTATTACAGTTTATTAAAATTCTAGATCTGTAGATTTAACTATAATTAGTGCATGCATGCGAATGGAAATTATCCAACAAAGTAGAGAATGCCAAATAATCTCCAACACACACATAAGACATAAGATATGCTCCTTTGGAAACCCTTTCGGGAGAAAACCTAGATGTAAGGTGAGGTAGCTTTGCTCTCTTTCTCTATCTAGAAATATGGTTACAGGTACAAATAAGTAATACATGTGGCCTGTGGGAAACTACAATGCATAAATCCTCTCTGTGTGCTCTACCTCCTATCCCTCTTAACTATCTTTGCTTAGCTATGGAACAAAATTCTCTCAAAAGAATGGAATACCTCTTCCTCATAGTGGCCCCGGTTATAACACAACTCGATAGCCTACTAGTGGTTAGGTTTGACTACATCAACTCTTAACTAGAGTTATAATATAGACTCTTCTATATTCTTTTACATTAAAAACATGTGGCTAGCCCTTTTTCCATGAATAATGGAGGCTAATGTGAAATCCTTCCGAACTATAGGTGTGAAAACAAGAAGGTCAACTTCTGAGTGGAATAACTTTTGCATACGAACTTTGATTGAAACGCTTCTTGTGCCTTTGGAAATATATCTATGTGTAAAATAACATGAAAAGATGCATGTTAAATAGGAAAACTTTCAACCCCAAAAAACATCATTTGATGCCCCAAAATGCTCTCGAAATATTTCAAACCTTGTTTTGCCAAATTGGGTCCTGCCAATAAAAACGATCTCATTAGTTGATTCCTCCACTTTTTCCACTCTAAATGCATTGTGATGGATGAAAAATAATATATTGATCCAATCTAGATCACACGTCCTCATTTTGAGAGCCTTTTGGTCCCCAAAAGATTTTACTTAATGAGGTGAGGGAAGTTTTCCTCCACCTTCTCTCTAGTGTACCATTTAGCTTTGCTTGGAAGTTGTCCCTTCAACCCAATCTGCCAAAGGTCATCATGCCCCTATCTCATAGTTTTAGACCTATTTTGCAAGACTATATCTTCTGTTAACTCTACCTGAGCATCTGGTGCCAAATCCTCGATAGAATGTAGGACATATTCCTCTTCCTAATCTAGCAGGGAAGGCTCATAGAGTTTCAAATTATCCACATTCACAACCGAGTAAATATGCATATATGGTGGTAAACTGAGTCAATAGGAATTATAACGCACCTTTTCCAGTATCTACAAGGGACCATACCTCAGAGCCTTGATTTTATTATCAAGGCCCTGCGGCTTCTCCTTGTTCAGCTGTAGCCATCCTTTGTCTCCCACTTTGAAAATTTTCTCTGTTCTGTGCTGATCATGCCTAGCCCTATACTTCTCCTGCGATTTCTATAGTGTTTCCTACACATGTAGAAGGATTTTCCTGATCTTCTCTATAAATTTTTCATCCCTCAAAGCATCTCCTGTAAGATATTCCCTCACTCCTTCTTGTTTCCCATGTGCAATATCCAAAGGTGAAGGTGGAAAATATCAAAAACAAGTTTCAAATGGGGACTTTCATGTAGAAGTGTGGAATACTTTGTTGTAAGAATGTTGTATATATACCAAATTTTCAACCTAGGTTTTCAGATGATTTTGGTTGTACCCCTTAGAAGCTACACTAAAGTCATGTTGACCACTTTTGTCTGTGGATGGAATGTTGTAGGTCTCTTCAACTTTGTATCCATCTTCTCCCACAATGTGGTCCAAAATGCACTGAGAAATATTGTATCCCTATTTGAAATTATGCTCCTTGGTATCCCAAAGTGCACTCAAACCTGTCCAAAGAACAAGCTTGTTGCTTCTTTTCCGCTGATGGTCTTTCTACAAGTCATCAGAACACACATCTTACTGAACCTATTAACTACCACAAACAGGTAGTCATGTCCCTTCCTGGTTTTCGGTAAACCTCCCACAAATTCCATGGAAATTCTTTCCCAAGGAAGAGAAGGTACATGTAAGGGATGATATAGACCCTATTTCTTATTTCTAGGCTTGATGGTACAACAAAGCATGCATTCTCTTATGAACCTAGCTACCTTCTCTTGCATCTTGGGCCAATACACATATCTCTGCAAGTTAGCCATGATCTTCCCTACACCAAAACTCCTTGCAACCTTGGAGGTGTGAGCCTCTTCGATCAGCTATAATCACTCACCTTTAGGAAAGCGTAGCCTATCCAGCCTGTAAAGTAACCCATCCTGTAGATGGTAGTCAATGGTGTTTTCGCCATAATTCACATGACTTTGGCTCTGCAATTGATGATACACATCCTTGAATTCCTCATCCTTTGAATATGCCTCTCTATATGCATCATGAGTGAATGGTCCCATGTGCATAAGAGTCCGAAAGTTGTAATCTTTGATGTGTGTGGCCTTGACAGCATGTCGACCAACTTGTTTGTGCTTCCCTTATTATACTTGATCACCAAATGAAACTGTTGTAAAAAACCCATCCACTTGTAATTCCTAGTCTATTGTGGCTTACTCTGGGTTTGCAAGTACTATAACGACTAGTGATATGTGTGGATTACTATCTCCTTTCCCATCAGATATTTCTTCCACTTCTTCACATCTTGCACCATATCATAAAGTTCCTTTTTGTAGCTATGGTAGTTAAGAACTTCACCATGAAATACTTCAGAATGGTAGCATACATGCCTTCATCCCTGCATCAATACAACTCCCATAACATACCCACTCACATATGTCTCCACTTCAAAGGGTTGCTGCAAGTTTGGTAATGCCAGAACTGGTTCTTGACTGATCTTATTCTTTAGCTCCTCGAAAGCCTACTGCTCACATTTTCACCACTCGAAATTCTTAACACTTTTTATTATGGCGTGGAATGGTATTGCTACCAGTGAAAATGAGGCTATGAATTTCCTCAGGTATTGTGTTGCCCCAATGAAACTCCTGACCTCAGAAACATTAATAGGAGCCAACCATTTCATGATGGCCTCCATCTTGGAAGGATCTATCTTTAGCTCTCCTCCACTAATCACATACCCCAAATACACCAAAGACTATTGCACAAACTCACACTTCTTGAGATTTGCTAATAGTTGGTGCTTCTTTAATGTTTCGATCACTTGTGTCAAATGTGAAATATTCTCCTCCCAGGTAGCACTATATACCAGTATATCATCCAAATAGACAATAATAAATGAATCTATAAAGGATCGCAATACATCATTCATTAATCTCATAAATGTAGTTGGTGCATTACATAGGTCAAATGGCATGACTAACCATTGATACAAACCTTGATTGGTTTTGGTGGTCTTCCAGGTATCTTCTTATTTGATTCGAACATGGTGATACCCAGACTTCAAGTCCAGCTTGGTGAAGTATTTTTCTTGTAGCAACTGATCCAACAAATCAACTATCCTAGGTAAGGGGTATCTATTTTTTAGCATGATTTTGTTCAACATCCTGTAATATATACACATCCACCAAGTCCCATACTTCTTCAGCACGATGACGATGGGTGACCCACATGGTGATGTATTGGGTTGAATGACGCCTATTTCTTTAGTTCACTTGATTCTATAATAGATCTCCTGCACAATACAATATTTGGAAATGGGGAGTCTTGCAATAACTAGATCTCATGCTCCACTTATCTCTTAGGTGTTAACCCTTTGGGCTCTCGGACACATCCCTGTATGCCTGTAATAACTCCTCCAATTGTTGTTTATATTTCTTATTACACCCCTCCAATAATGCCTTTCCTCACATTGACTCCTCTGCAGACTAACTTTCTCTTAAAAACAATAATACATACTTCTTTCTAGAACTGATCAATTTCTTGGCTTGGTTGGCACTTACCAGTGAAATTTTTTACTTTCATTTGTGCACGTTGATGATGAATTATTTTCCATACTTGATAAGCCGATACTGGTTAGTTCTCCTCATGAATATTACATCACACATGTACATGTATAGACTCCCAAACATGAATCCACATACATCAAGGGGAACCACGTCTAGATCTACTTCATCAATAAAAGCAACACTAATAGTGAATCTAATTTTACACTGTTTTGTTACCTTGAGCTCTGCATCCCAGTGGATATGGGTTTGGATGATCACTAGGGGTGATTTTAGGGGCGAATGTTCGCCCTTTGGGGGAATTAAGGGGTTTTAAATTTTTAGTGGGCGAATATTTTGTATCATAGTACATTTTTACAAATCACCTCAAATAGCCCACCTTATTTTAAGGGAGAGGGTAAAAAAGGTAAATTTAGCCCTTGAAATTAGGAGTTACAACCTTCCATTCGCCCATTTTCAAGAATAGGTTTTATTTAAGTGAATCCTATGGGCCCAAATACCATATTTATAAAAGAGACATGGTAAATTAATAAAAATATAAATAAATGAGAGGTATGGTAAATAAATAAAACATTATTAATAAAAATATAAATAAATGAGAGATATGGTAAATAAATAAAGCATTTTTATATTTACTCCATAAGTCACCTTATATACATGCAAGGGTGTAAACAAATAAAAATATAAGTAAAGTGGAGGTATGGTAAATAAATAAAACATCTTTTTATACTTACTCAAAAGGTATGGTAAATAAATAAAAATATAAATAACTAGACGTATGGTAAATAAATAAAAC
>APFE030751879.1:93213-107396 GCA_000404065.3 Pinus taeda
AAATACTATGGGACAAATACCATGGACTAGATTGTTATTAATACCATGAAAAAAACATTATTAACCCTATTAGTATTAATAAAAATAAAAATGGCACATGGTATTGACCCACGGTATTCACCAAAATGGCACATGGTATTGACCCATGGTATTCACTTGGAATGTAGCCTATTTAAATGGGAGAATTAAACCAGCATAGATCCATCTTTACTCTGGATCTACTAACCCCCGAGAGCATAGAGTGAAAAAATATTTGATCCCTCTCGGGGCTTGGTGGACCAAAGTAAAAATGAATGTTGTAATTTAATGTATGTTAAACATTTTAGCTTGGTTAAAATAAAAATCAAATATTAATTTTATTAATTTTTATAAATTACTAATAGTAATTTTTAAGCTCCAGGTTTATGATAACCCATGGTATTGAACCATGGTATTCATGTGGGCATAGACTATTTAAAGGGGAAATTCTATCTTAGATCCATCTTAATTTTGGGTCTACCAAGTGATTAAAGGGATAAATAGATTTCATCCCCCTAAGAGTGGTAGATGTGGAGTTAAGATGGATATAGGTTGGTTTTTATGATAATGAAGATATTAAATAGACTTAGGAAATTATATTGTAAAAAGATCTTAAGGTGAATGGTTGAAGCATAGACATTGGACAAATATATTTGTATACTTCTATTTTAAACTGAAACAAATCCAGGCCTAAAAGGAATGGATTGATTGCACTAGTTATCCTTCTATAATTTTCCAACGTATGCTGGAGTAAACAGATTGTAATTTGGGTAATTTTTCTAATTGCAAACGGGAACATACTTGTGTATTGGCAGGGTGTTTACGAGGTCCCTAGAAGTGGAGTAAACATATTGTAATTTGGGTAATTTTTCTAATTGCAAACAGGAACATACTTGTGTATTGGCAGGGTGGTTATGAGGTCCCTAGAATTGATGAATTTGAATTTTTCTTGGTTCTATATATAGTATTAGGTTTTTTCTCATTCTTTCTGTGAATGGCACGGGTGAATTTTATCTTTTAAAGAAATGCAATGATTTCATTTGTGCATTCAATAAACACAAGATTTTATAATTGAGTAAAATATTCGCCATGCCTGGTGAGAGATTCACCAAAAAATTATATATACATATCATATGATTGATAAAATCGCCTTCCATTTTTCCTATATACCATGGAGATTCGCCCATTTATTATACATGTAAATTTAGGGGGGGTTCTTAAAATTTTCCTTGAATGAACTTCCAGTCCAAACTTCTTGACCTGCTATGTTGCAATGAGATTCTCCTGTGATCCCGAGTCAAACAAAGCATCAATCTTTGTGTTCTTGAACTGTATCTTCATATGGCAAAGTTTGATCATTTTTTTCTCTTCATGTTGTTGCAAGCTACTCAGATTCACCTCCTTCTGCACTGATGTAAAGACGATATTCTCATCCACATCTGAGCCACTTTCAACTTGGTTCATCGAATATGTGGCCATTAGATTCTTCTTCTTGTTATCTTTCTTCTTGTTCTTTGAGTTTATCTCTAACTACAACTTCCAATACTTCTCCTCTATATGGCCATCAAGGTTGAAGTGGTTGTAGTGGTTGCTAGGATCTTTGCACTGGTGTGTTGTGGATGTTGTCTTTTAATCTTATCCCCCTTTTTTCTTCTTGTACCCCTCCTTAGAAGCTTCATGTTTCTCCTTCTGCTTCAATCCACTTGATTGCACTCTTTTCAAGCTTATGTTCTCCAGGTGTTGTGCCTATACACAAGCCTCATCCATTGATTTGGGCTTGAAAAGCATCACTTGTTCATGTAGATGGCGGTGTAGACCCCCCAAATACTTTAGGAGTACATTTGGGTTCTTTGGGGAGATACCCAACTGTTATAGACATTTTTGGGCACAACAACCCCAATCATAAATGTCCATAAACTGAGGGCTCCTGAGTCCCTAAAAGTGTTGCTTCACAGCCTAAAGGAACAAGGTCAGCTGATTACATCATCTCCCAAAAGTTCTCCACTGAAAACTACTCATAAATGGTCAAAACTGGACCATACTGAAAGCCCAGTGCAGAGGGTGTGATGCATATCACCTTCCCAGTGTACAAGGTGCGATGCATACTGAATTGCTCCTCTAAAGGGTGCGATGGTTGGGAATGGACAAATGGCAGGGACAAAATGCGAGGTGGAAGATCATGGAATCTTCCAGAGGCTTCCCCTCTGACACTTGCTTCTCTGTTTTCGACTAGGGATGAGTAAGATATCATCATTCTCCAAGTGGAATCAGGAACTATCAGAGAGAGGACATTGATCAAGATCCCAGAAGATGACTCACCTCCCTATAATCATCTATATATGGATCCCTCATCACAGAGATCCAGGGGATAGAATTTTGTATCTTATAGAGAAGTGTTGTTGGTTTTCTGGTGTACATTCATAGTGTTGGGTGATCTAAGCTTTGGTTGAGGTGAAGAAGGGCTTCTTAGCTGGAGGATGATGCTGGGTCAGAGCATATGGTTGTAATCCTCTTGCTACTTTTCATCTTAATAAAGTTATTCTAGTTTTCCTCCATATTCTTGTGTACTTGTTTATATATGAATTTGTATGGTTAACACACATTTGGTCCTGTGTTATTTATGAATATAGATCTTTGTTTCTTCGATAGTAGCATGTTGTTGTGATTCCACAGGTGCTCTTTGAAGCTGGGCAGATGAAGAAGAAGCGGCGAAGCTCTATCAAGAAGGAGAGGAAATCAAGCGTAAGACTAAGGTTGGTCTTCTTGGCTCTCCTCTTGTCTATTTTCATAAATGAAAACGAAAGTAGACTTTACTTGTTTGTTTCTAAGATAGCCACCCATCTTAGTGGGAATAGCAGCATCCGAGTGGACATTATTCCCGGTAAAAAAATGGCGACTCCATTGGGGAGCGACTAGATTGTTTGATAGCCTATCAATCTTTGTTTCTTTTATAAACTTACAGATGGAGCCTGAAGTCAAGCTAGCTAGCCTTCAAACTGCATTTGTTATACAAATTCAAAGTAGATCAATGTTGCTTCAGTCTATCTCTAGGTTTTGTTTATGAATTAAACAATCGATCTACAAGCAATCTAATTGCCATAAGTGGTGGCTCTAGTAACCTCTTTAGATCAACCCTGTGTTTTACATATACTGAACATTACTTACTCGGCCTAAATCCCTGAACTGAATTTCAAACTATGAGTGAAAACTTCTTTAAAGTCTCGCACTGGTACCATCGCACCCTGCCTTCAAGGAAGACTATATGCATCGCACTTCCCGAGTGCAGTAGGTGCGCTGCATACTGGTTTCACTGTGTAACAGGTGCAATGGTCAGTGAAGGTTAACTTTACCTTCAGACTGTGGTTTTTTCTCACTATTCTCAGTCCTATTCAGGAGTTTTGTTGTCTGTAGTCGGTGTATCTTTGTGAAAACCCCCTTCTCTTGCATTATTTCGCCTCCTTAGTGCAAAGAACAGTAAGTGTTTTTATGTATTGTGTGTCATTTCCAGTTCTCTTTTGAAAAAAAGTAGCATAGTCGAACTTTCGTTTCTGGATCTGAAAGTGTCGTAGCTGTCGTTTTCAGTCTTAGAAGACAATCCCATTGTTCTTGATAGTCAGTTATATAGTTACTATTGCATATGATTTGAATTAGTGGTTTTTAAAGTGTCGAAAAGCAATTTTCATTTCAAAATCGCAAAGTGTCTCTCTTGCCTTCACTTCATTTTGAAAAAAGAAATTTGTTGAGTACTGTCGCTTTAAAAGTAATTCAGATTTGCACATAGCTTTCTTATCATCATTCATACATTAAGAAGGCTGAAAAAAAATACATGCATGTGCATTTTCATTTTGAATACTATGTTCAATTTAGGACTGTGAATTTAGCATGTGCTTTGTGCTCTTTGCAGAAAGATTCTTAACTTTCTTTCCTTAGTAGCTAGGGTTTTCATTGCCGAAAGAAGATTAAAAATTTGTTTATCATCTTATACTACATTTTAGGAATTATAACGCAGTGAAGCTGAAAGGGAAATTGTTAAGCAAGATCAACTTAAAATAAATTTAACGAATCTAACAACGCTTTGGAACTTAACGCACAACATCTGGAGGTCTAGGCTAGAGACATATTCCGGTGTCGTAAAACCTGGTAACTGTTGTTTTCAGTGTTGGTTGGGTGATTCCACCACTCTGAGACGGCAAGTGCCAGTACGGACTTGTGCTCCTGTGTACCGTCGAGTATATATTGGGAGACCACAATAGGCTGCATCCTTTATCCTTAAGAAGTTGTGTATGCTGCCCTATCGATCACAATGCACTAAACACAACATTTGGGAAGATTGACTACCGTACCGTAAAAAGTATTTTGCAGTTTTGCGATTGGTTTGGTAATCCTCTCTGGCTAGATCTCCAGAGAAGTCCATTTTTCTCCTTTTCAAAATGTCCTCTGAGCACTTGTCACTTCAGGCTCAATAAAAATCGAAGGCGACTAGAGTCATCTTTTGTTTTTTCTCGACTCTTTAAAATTGAAAAAACAAGTTGTGTCAAAGCATCTAAAAAATTATTTTAATCGGAATAACATCACAAATTCACCCGTTGATCTTCAGGTTGAGAAAATGGAGTCTACCAACCAAGGATTTCCTCGTGAAGGAAATCCTAGTCCCTTCTCCTCTTGGGGAGATGTTGGTCTGCCCCATATGGCCACTTTTTCACTTCCAGGATTGACAATTGGTTTGCTTGTCTGGCTCTTCTCTACCTCTATCGTTCAAAATCCTGTAATTCCTGAACAGTCTAATCAGCAACTAGACAACACTAGAGTTGCCTCCCAACCTTCTACTTCATCTGATTCTCCCTCTCCTCCTTCCTCTTCACTTGATCAAGCCGATAAAGATAAAAATCAAGTAATTGAGAAGAAGAAGAAGCAAAAAGAGAAAAAGGAAAAGAAGAAAAAGGAACCAAAATCGAAAGGGAGCAACCAAGTGTCGTCTAGCCAAAATCCTCACACCGCACAGTCAAAACCTAAACCTCCTTGTGTCATTTGCAAGGGATACCACTATCACTGAGATTGTCCCTCCATCCCTCGGATCTTAAGGGACTGGTCTCCTCGTTTGCATGAACCGATAGCATCAACCTCTGGCGATCATGTAGAATGCTCACCATCAACCAGTGAAAGTGAAGCACATGGACAAAGAAGGAATCCTAAACTTCCTTGTAAGTTGTGTGAAGGCAGTCACGCCGTCCATCGTTGTCCCTTCCTTGACAAGGCTAAAAGAGTTTTGGATGATCGTCCGGTTTCACCATTACGACTTCCTCCTGGATATAAAAAACTCTTGTCAAGTCCTCCACCGGTTGAAAATCCGACTGCCCCGTCATTGTGGTCGGCCAAAACATCTATCGTTAAAAATGAACCCTCTGAATCCATACCAGACGAAAGTCAAAGGGTCGATATGGAAGTTGACCCGGTCTTGCCTTCAGAGTGTTCATCTTCGAATGATACCGTCACTGAAGAGAAAGAGAACGACACCGTTCAAATTATTTTCATCAACACAGACTCCGATGAACTTGGGGGTGTCCTCCCGTTCCTTTTATTGCCAGAAGGAAGTTCATCAAAGTCATATCCGCCGTCTGTTCGGTCCCACCACCAAGCAACCTAGTCGTTTCCTTCGACTGGAATCTACTAGGCAGACCCCGTTTACCAGCTAGTGTACCATTCAGAATCATTGTACAAGCTTACAGAATGGTCATGGTTGGTACCATCATCGATGAAGGGGCTTCTATGAGTATCCTTTCCTCAACTGCTGCGAAAGTGCTTGGTTTTCCATCGCTTTTGCCTGAAATGAGAAATCTAACAGGCTTCGACAAGGGAACCGGTCGACCTTTAGGGATCCTTCCAAATGTGCTCATTACTTTGAGAAGGAAAATTGTTCACATGAACATTATAGTAGTTCAAGGACCTTTAGATTATAATCTACTCCTTGGACGCGACTATATTTATTGCGTGGGAGCCATCGTCTCCTCACTCTTTAGAGTAATGTGTTTTGTTTTCCGCACGAAGGCAGAATGGTCAAGCTCGTGGACCAAATGTCATTCCCCGGTTCACACATCGCAAATAGTCAAATGCCATCCCTAAATGGTATTTTCACGCAAGAAATGTCTCATCAGTCTCCAGTCCGTCCACCTGATGAGCGCGAGTGATTCAGGAAGGTGTGACTGAAACCTAGGGGGCATGCACCCTGGTCTGTTTCGGCAAAAAAACTCTGGGTATAGGGTAGGTTTTGGCGAAGGATATATGACTAGTCCAATTCCCGTCCGTATAGGAAAATGGGATTAGACCGGATAAGATACCTCCGTTAGAAGGTAGGCCTTTCCCGATAGAACAAATGTTTTGTCTGCAAATTGAAGGGTAACCTGGAAACTCTACTTCGCTATATCTGGGGGCATGCAAACCTCTCCGCATGCAAGTGAAGAGCGGTTAGTTATTTTTTAAATTTGTAGGACCTCTAACCCTTTAAACCCGTAAGGCTATTCATTTCCTGACTTGCATAAAGAAAGGATCAGTGGCAAAGCTTGACAGATGTAAGCCACTTCAAAATAGCATCTCGAATGAGACATTTCTTATCATACGATTGGTGAGCAATGTTGTCGCAGAGTTCAAGCTCGTTAAAAAATAAACCCTCCACGAGCAGTTTTAGCACATAGTTCAAGCTCGTTAAAAAATAAATATAAGTCATGAGCAAATGTTTCCCCCAGCGTTTAAGCTCATTAAAAAATGAACCAGTAAATGACCATTGTGAATGCCTTATCACCAGCTTTTGAGCCTTGGTCGTGTTCCCATCATCACCTCCACTCTGTTTTTAGCTGATCATTCACCCCCATATGATTGTTTACCCTTCGAGGAACATTTGTGAATATTGATTCTATTAGCCATCCTTGTGACACTGCCATGATTGGAAAATTCCAAATCTTACCTGGAATTAGCTGCTACCTGAAACCATCACTCGTTCCTCGAAAACAGGTCTTCTTTAAGCTCTTTTCAACTGACTCGTAAAATATGAAAAGATTGTCGAGCGATTGACCTCTTCGGCTCGTTAAAGTCATCGAAAGTGCTATCCCTCCTCTAGATTTTAATCTTTTTGGACCTGAGGGATTATTACACAAAAATATCGAGCACTTGTCTTGTTCGGCTCCTTAAAACTATCGAAAACTCATCCCTTTTGTATTATTTTACGCTTTTTCGGACTTAAGGGATTACATGACGAAAAATAATCATTGGAGTCTCCTTTCCATTCCTTTTAGACTCTCTAAAATTGAAAGGGACCGAGTTATCTTTGTCGCTAAACTCGTTAAAACCGAATAGCGACAAACTCATCCAAATGGACAAGAACGAGTTTCACTGTCGCTAGGCTCGTTAAAATATAGCGACAGGTTTGCCTGAAGGGCGGATTATAGAACAAGCATATGTTATCCTCCTCAAGCTTGACAAAAATAAGAGGTACTGGTCAGCAATGACTGGGGAAAATTGGGAAGAAAACTTGAAGAAACTTTATTGGTAGCAAGTCGCTCTTGAACATGACACTTTCCTTCCGTGTCCATGCCAAGTTGGGTTGTTTCGTTCACTGGTCATCACCATTGGTCCGTCACACCATCCATCTTTGTGGTTAACGCTACCAATCCATCATCAGTATCACAGATATGTTCAAGAGAATTCGCTCAGAGAATTCACCTGTGTCTCACTCGCTGCAATACATTCACGCTCCATTCTTTCATGACCACCACCCTGAACCCTGTATCATCAGATCGTTTTCACCTCCAAAATCATTTTCTCCATTCCATGTCGTAGATGTGGTATTAATTAAGGCCCTCCTATGATGGTTCACTTCTTGTTGACATCAGCTCATTATCCAAGAATTTGACTTAGGAACAACCCCTTTCAATACTTTGAAGCTTGCATGCCTCAATGGCAAGTTTCTCACTTTCGGTGACAGGTTTACATCAATGACCTTCGACCGGAAGATTTTGCGTGGTATTCGACGCCAAGTCCCTTTTTCACACCACGTGAATTGTACTGTAGTACTTTGAGGATCATTGACATTATTGGTGACTCCTCTTGCGCCTGTTAACAACTTACATCATTGGCTGGTAATTAGGCAATGTCTTTCCATGTTTGACTCCAGAACATTTTTCACATGGATCGACTTGTACTCTGAGTGAAGATAGAACGAGTTTTGAAGACCTCGGATCTAGTTTCATCCATCCGGGCTGCGATATATTTAGGAATATAAAGACATCAAATGTACATCATTGCCGAACAGATAATCATCCAAATCAAAGGATGATGTGTCCATATCATCAGTTTGTCACACAGACGGTTGTCTGTCACACAGACGGTTGTCTGTCCTATGTACATGAAAATGAATTTATAAAGCTGAGCATGGGAATGCCCGCCTCAGCTATATCATGAAAAAATATTGTCAAAATAATGTATTGTATTGTATCTTATTACAGGTCGCCTCCCAGCTTGGAAAAACTTCAGATCCTCATAGTAAAGCATTTCACCCGACATCAGAAAGATTAATGACCTCACGCTTTAGGGGGCAACTGTTATAGACATTTTTGGGCACTTCACCCCAATCATAAATTTCCATAAACTGAGGCGTCCTAAGTCCCTAAAAGTGTTGCTTCACTGCCTAAAGGAACAAGGTCAGCTGATTACATCATCTCCCAGAAGTTCTCCACCGAAAATTGCTCATAAATGGTCAAAATTGGACCACACTGAATGCCCAATGCAGAGGGTGCGATGCATATCACCTTCTGAGTGTAAAGGGTGTGATGCATACTAGATGGACCCTCTGTAGGGTGTGATGGGCGAGAATGGAAAAATGGTAGGGACGGTTTGCGAGGTGGAAGATCATAGAACCTTCCAGAAACTTCCCCTCTGACACTTGCCTCTCTGATTTCGACCAGGGATGAGTAAGATATCATCAATCTCCAAGTGGAATCAAGAACTATCAGAGAGAGGACACTAATCAAAATCCTAGAAGCTGACTCACCCCCCTACAATCATCTATATATGGATCCCTCATCATAAAGATCCAGAGGCTAGCATCTTGTACCTTGTAGGGAAGTGTTGTTGTTTTCTGGTGTAACTTCATAACGTTGGGTGATCTAAAATTTACTTGAGGTGAAGAAGGGCTTTCTTGCTGGAGGATGATGCTAGGTCAGAACAATTGGTTGTAATCCTCTTGTCATTCTTGATATTAATAAAGCTATTCAAGTTTTCCTCCACACTCGTGTATGTTTCATTGTATATGAATTTGTATGGTTAATACATATCTGATCCTATATTGTTTATGAATATAGATCTCTGTTCTTCGATAGTATTATGCTGCTTTGATTCCACAGGTGCTCTCTGAAGCTGTGTAGACAAAGAAGGAGCGGCAAATATCTATCGAGAAGGAGAGGAACTGAGCAAGGAACCAAGCGCGAGACAAAGGTTGGTGTCCCCTCTTCCCCTCTTGTCTATTTTTCATAAAGGAAAACGAAAGTAGTTTTAACTTGTTTGTTTCTAAGATAGCTACCAATCTTAGTGGGAGTAGCAGCTCTAAGTGGACACTATTCCTGGTAACACTACTTGTAAGTGAGACCAAGAAGGTTTATGATGTGATTTGACCAAAATAACTCTAGGAATGAGCTAGGGTTTTGTTTTTTTAGTGTTTAAACTTGGTTTGCAGGTGGATGGACTGGTCAAGATGATTCATCATACATGTGTGTAGGTGTAGAAAGTCAATTTACATGTTTAGGAGATGAAAAATTGTGATGACCATTTCTACCCTAGCATTTCCCATGGCACTTTTTCTACAAACCCTAGCTTGAGATATTATCAACATGGAATGCAAATGGGAAAGCAAAAATGGAGGGAAATGGTGTACTTACTTGTTCTTCAACCTTAGAAAGCAATGTGATCAAGCTTGAAAGAAAAAATTTTGAAATTTGGGAAAATTTGGGTGATTTTCGAGCACTCTGTCCTGCACGCAGCGCCAAACCGTAGCGCAGTTCACGTATGCGTAGCGCCTGCCTCCAAAGCACAGCGTAATGTATTTATGCGCACTCCCTTCAATTTTTGGCCAAATTCTCCTAGGGAAAGGATTTTTTTTCTTTTTTAGGCGAGTGAGCTTGATGATGAAGAGTGAATGAGAGATGAATGAAAAGGTTTTGAGTCTTTTTGGGTTTATATATGGGTAATTTCTTCACTTTTTCAAAAAGAGAAAAGATACTAATCCTGCTTTGTGAGATGATTTCACTTTTTGAAGGCAGATTTTACCTATACCATTGCAAATGTGCTTTTTGCATCTCCTGAGTGTTGGTGCTTTCTTCTCCTGAAACTTTTGATGTCAAGAAAATGTGAATAAATCATGTTTCATTTCTTGAACTCTTTATTTTGTCATGTTTGACTTATTTCTGATTTTTTTATGGAAATGGTGGACCCTTATGACCTAATGGATGACTTAAGATCTAATGGAATGATGATGATGACTTGACCAATTTTCATGGTATATGACAAGCAACCAACATGAGTGAAATTTCAGACAATGACTCCATCTTGGACTGACCATGAAATGACCAAATTTGCTGTGTAAACCTAGTAACAGAAAAATTTGATGATGAAAGCCTGAAACGATCATGGTAAAATCAATTTTTTGGTCCAAGTGACAGGCTAACAAGACTGACACTAACACGGTGTATGTAGTCAAAGTAAGAGTTGAGCTCTTAGGGTACCAGACACCGAAATCAGGAGTTCCTTTCAGGTATATTAGAATTATTTTTACAACCAACAAATGGGATTGTTTAGGAGGTGATTGAAATCTTCCCACCATTCCTTTTGCTTGCATAATGTCGGGTCTTGTAGTAGTTAAGTACAGAAGGGATCCAATTATTGACCTATAATGAGTTGCATCTATCGGAAGGGAGTCATCATTTATGCTCAATTAGCAATTTGTGGTAATAGGTGTGCTCATGGGTGCACAGTCTTCCATTCCATATCTTTTAAGCATGTCTTTAAGCTATTTGGCTTAAGATATAAACAAGCATGTCATGGTTTGAGATACTTGTAGTCCAAGGAAGTGAGATAATTATTGTCATCAACATCTCGAACTCTTTTGACATGTTTTGAGAAAACTCATGGCTCATCTCATCATTATTACTAGCAAAAATCAGATCATCAACATAAACAAGGGTGACTAGTAGCTTATCCTCATCCGTCTTTACGTAGAGATTACTTCCTGCCACCCCCTTCTTGAAACCTTGTTGTTGTAGATAGTGATCCAATCTTGCATACCAAGCTCTAGGAGCTTATTTCAACCCATATAATGCCTTTTTCAACTTACAAACAAAGTCATTTCCTTCTATTAGATTAAACCCTTCTGGTTGCTCCATGTGGACTTCTTCCTTGAGTTCCCCATTCAGAAAGCTGATTTTACGTCCATGTTATAGCTCCAAATCTCACTATTATGGTTTGTGATGCTGCACTCATGGCCTAGGGCAACCCTTCCTTCTAGACCTGGTCCAAAATCTAAAAAACAATGTTTTATTCCCTGTACGCGGCATTTCCCTGAGTTAAATGCGTGTATACACGGGTTCATATATATCCAACCCACATATATGTATTAAAACACTTAAAAAAATATAAAACTCCTTATTTTCGGGCAGAGATCGTGGGTTTTACCTGCTGATCACCTGTTAGTGCCCGTGGCCTCAACTGTCCCCAACCAATTCCTAACTAAAAAACTACTTTGGAATTGGTATAAAAAGACACTAAAGGGAAGGCCTAAAGGAGGAGAGAGGAAAGGGAAAGGTTACTATATTGAGATTTCCCCCCTGATCAGGTCTAAAGACCCTTGTGCCTTCTGCACTTCCCCCATTTGTACAGGAAACCCTTGTTTCCTTATGATTTGATGTTCATCCCTTAGTTATGGCATCATGGAGTGAGTCTTGGAAGGAGATATGCTAGAGGCTTGAGGCGGGACAGATCCAGAAGGAGGCTAAGCTTGGAGCCTACAGAGGTTGCTCAGGTGATATTACTCTTTTTGTACTTTCTATTTGTCTAATAAAGAAACACGTCTTGATTCCCGATATGCTTCTTCTTTATGTTAATGATGTTCATGTTTGAATTTCATGTATGAATGGATGTCTAAAAGTTTATAACTAACTCCTTTCTCGTATAACATAAAGATGATTTTTGTATAAATCTTTGTCCATATACTGCTGCATTCTTTGGAATTGTTGGTTTTACAGGGCAAAGGAGCGAAAGGGACGTGAAGAAGGGTTTGGACCCTTGAGGAACTACCCGAACGTAGGACCTGAGGTACGTCCTTCTTACTTTAGAAATAGCTTTTTCTAGAATAATGGCTGTGTGTGTGCATGTTTCTTGGTTTAGACAACTTTTAGTCTGCTAGGGTTCAGCCCAAAAGCCCTAGGGGATAAAATCCCTCAACAGAATTGGTGACTCCACTGGGAACAACACTCTTGTTGTTCCTAGTTTGGGTGTTTGTCAAGCCTATCAGGGCTCAGTTGCTTGCTGGTTTATTGTTACTGTCTGGTCTGTTCTTCACTTCTGAGTTTTACCAGTTTCTTGAATTTGTTTTTTATTTTTCCTGAATATTATATATACGTTGTTTCATTTAGTTACAGAAGCGTATAAACGCTTGTTGTCTGAAGTAAACCCGTGTATACGCAGGTTTCCTCAGAAACAGTCGCGTATACACGCAGTCTGCACTAAGTACAGTCGCATATATCTGTCAACTTTCAGGATTTATAAATCTTTTTGTGTCTCTGAAGTTTGTCTGGTGCTTTCAGTCAGTGTTGAACAGTCATTTTTGTCAGTATCAGTTCTCTGTGTTACAGCAAGCATCCTTACTCCGATTTCTCTCTAATTATAAGGAGTTTTGGTCTTGTTTTGTGTTTGCAAGTGTCATCATCTTTTTGCTAAAAACAAGCAAGATTTCTTGATTGGAATCTTGGCTACTCTGAGTGATCAGAGCAGAAAGATTGTTATCAATCTTTGTGTTCAACTTTGCTTCTTGGTGACTTTTTGTTTGCTTAACGAAATCGATTTTTATGACCATTTACTTCTTTGTTTCATCAAAGTTGTCATTTGATGCTTTCTTGAAATTGTCTTTTTGATCTCTTTTGGTCTTTGTTACCAAAGCTTTCCTTGCTGCCTTCGATTTTCAAAAAGCCTTTTAAACACATTTGTTTTTTTGTTGAGTTTTCATTCTTTGTTGGGTGTCAACTTGCAAAAAGTGTTTCTTGCTTGTTGTTTCAATCGCGAAGTGTCAGTTTTTGTTGAGAGCATTTTCAAAAAGACCTTTTTGTTGCTACTTTCAAGTGAACTTTTTGAAAAGTTTTTGTTTTGCTTTCTTGAATTTGCTTTTCATTTAGTTTCCTTTTGCTGAATGAAAGTGTTTTCTGTTATCTTGAGTTTTTCTTTTAGTATTTAGACGAATTGTAGTATCTTAGATTCCATCTAAATATTGTAAGTGGCAAAAGAAAATTTGATAAACAAAACAGCTTTCATTTCTTGTTAGAGTAGTTTTCAATCTTGCATCAAGCATTTAGTTTTACATTAGGATAGATTTGCATCTCTTTTGGCATAAAATAGATTTGTTAACTTTTGAGTGTGAACTGTGAATGAAAAGAAAAGAAAAGTTTGTTTCATTAGAAGTTTCCTTCTGAACCCTTTAGAGATTACTTTTCATCGAAAAACAATGACAAAGTGCATATGCATATAGTTAATTTTTTTTTATTAATCTTTTTTGCGTCAAAAAACACACCATTAGTTTCACCTCCACCATCCTTTGACTTAAAGAACAGCCCTTAAAATCAAGCGCTAATTAAAATCAACTAGAACTGTTTTATTTTAAGTTACACAGACAAGTTTTAGGATTTTTAGGGCCTTGGAATAGGCGAGTGGAGAGTTAACTCTCCAAGGCCACATTAAACGTCAAAACATAGGAGTCTGATTAAAGAGAGAAAATCCAATAGCGTTAGGAAGAACAGGAAAGCTCCGGATCTGGGAGTTAAGCGCGAGGGTCTGTGAAGACAGGGAAGAGAGATACCCCCTCTCCTACTTGTCCGAACTTACCTCAAGACCGTTCCGCCTAGCTTTTGTGACGAGTT
>APFE030751880.1:0-16348 GCA_000404065.3 Pinus taeda
TTCTTCTCAATGATTTGTTAATGAATTATTTCATGCTTTCCTTGGTCAGTATGATAGATATATTTTGTTTTATAATGAATATTCAGATGCTATGTAATCGTTTGCCTTGTTAGTGAATGCAGGTCTGAAGGTGAAGGAGGAGCTCATCCGGATCAACAAGACTAGACTACTACAACAAGCATTGGACCTAAGGTAAGATCGAGAACATTTGAATTCTTGTAAAATGATGTGTATCTAGAGAAGGATAGCTCTTATTTGGTTTGTTTGTCATTAGAGAGTCTTAGACTCCTAGGAAGGTTAGATTTGTCCGCAAGTATAACTCATTCCGTGTGACAGTGGTCAAAGGTCAGATAGATCTGACATGATGAGAGATGGAAAGTTGTTGGACACATAGGAGGGGTTCTGGACAAAGGTATTATTCTAGTTCTGGTTCAGACATGCATCATGATCATCATCGTTATCACCCTTATAGGAGGAGGGATAGGGGATATGTTTTAGATGATTTCAAGAAGGCAGAAACACCTACCTTTGATGGAGAGATGAAAAAATCACAAGATCTAGAGGCATGACTGTTGAGCATGCGAAAATTCTTTAGATTGCATGACTATTCAGAAAACATGAAAGCAAGGATAACTCTTTCCAATCTCAAAGGTAAAGCAGATATTTGGTGGGAAGACATGAAGAATGATAAGGTATTGATGAAGATGATTTCACTTGGCATGCATTTGAAAGTCCCTTCAAGAAGAATTACTTGTTGGAGAGGTATTATAATGACAGAGCTAAGGCGTTTTATGAGTTTCGGATGGGTTATATGACAAATGAGGAGTATGCTAGTAGGTTTTTCAAGTTGTTGACAATGTGCCTTACCTCGAGGAGGAGAAGGCCAAGGTTCATAGATTCATCAATGGACTTCCAGTAGCATACATAGATCAAATTGAGTTTTATGAGCCTAGATAATTAGAGGAGGCCATCCGAAAGTTGAAGCATTGTTATGAGCACTCAAAGCACAAATTTGAGCCGAAGCGTGACTTGAAAGGAAATGAGAAAGTTAAAGGAAAATAGCCTCCAAAGAGAGGAAGACCTCAATATGTAGGTGAGAAAGAAAATGCACTTCCTTACAAGAAATTCAATATAGCCGAGAAGGGGCATGGAGAGAAGCAAGCTAGAGGTAGTGGTAGGGAACCATTACAATGTTGGATATGTGGTAAGGATCATCATAAGAAGGATTGTTTCCAATATCAGAGTGGTGGTAGACCCCGTATCTACAGTGCTCAGGAGGCACATACAGTTGGTGATGTTGGTCATAGAATTCCTCGGATCTATGTAGCTGTGCACAATAATCAGACAGATATTCAGGCACCATTCATTGAGATGGATGATAAGCTTTGTGATCAAATTATTTTTATTTTTATTGATCATGGATCTAACTATAGTTATATTAATCCTAACTTGGTGGATAAGTGTGGTTTAAAAAAAGAAGTGCATGCAAAATCTTGGTTGGTACAGTTCGTTACAAGTACAAAGAAGAGAGTTCACCATTGGGTAAGATCTTGTGCATTAGCGTTAAATGGTATGCCTAGAGTAGTGCATTTGAATATATTGCCATTGTGATCATATATTATGCTTTTGGGTATGGATTGACTATACCTTCACAAAACCAAAGTGGATTTCTTTGACAAGGCCATTGATTGTGTCGATGATAGGGGTGAAAAGAGGAATTTGCAAGGAAAGAAGAAGCCTACATCAATGAGGATGGTTACCACTATGCAGGCTAACTGTAGTTGCAGAAAAGGTTGTGTGATGTTTGCAAGGCAAATTTCTAGTGACAAAGGTAAGGAGGATGAGTATTCCGATGTGTTGAACAAATACCCAGTTTTGCAGTAGTTTTAGGATGTATTCCCTGAGGACATTACAGAGTTTCCACCTCACAAGGAGGTAGAATTTTCTATTGAGTTAGTGCTAGGGGCACCTCCAGCATCGAAATCACCTTACAAGATGAGAACACTTGAGTTGGTTGAGTTAAGGAGATTATTGATAAACGATACATCAGACCTAGTGTATCACCTTGGGGCGCATCAGTGTTGTTCGTAAAGAAGAAAAATGGTACTCTCATATTGTTCATTGATTACAGGTAGCTAAACAAGCTACCAATCAAGAAAATGTACCCTTTGTCAAAGATTGATGATTTTTTGATTAGCTTAAGGGAACAACAGTGTTCTCTAAGATCGACTTTAGATCGGGATATCATCAGGTACGTATCAAGGAAGAGAATATTTGCAAGATTGCATTCAGGACTAGGTATGGGCATTATGAGTTTGTTTTTGTTCTATTCAGTTTGACTAATTCTCCAGCTACATTCATGTGTTGGATGAATAGTGTGTTGCATCCTTATCTGGACAAGTTTTTATTGTATGCATTGATGACATAATGGTATATGCTAAGAATTAGGAGGAAAATTCCGAGCATTTATCAACAGTGTTGAGATTGTTAAGAGAACATTATTTGTATGTTAAGCTTAGCAAGTGCAACTTCTTTCAGATTGAGGTACATTACTTGGGATATCTTGTATCCAAGGAAAGCATTGCAGTAGATCCGGAAAAGATAAGGGCCATCATGGAATGGGAATCTCCTAAGAATGTGGATGAGGTGAGATCATTCATGGGTTTGGCAACTTACTATAGGAGGTTCATCAATAAATTCTCACGCATTTCATATCCCATCACATCATTATAGAGAAAATATAAGAAGTTCGGATAGAGGAGTGTGATGCTAGTTTTGAGGACCTTAATAAGTCGTTGATGCATGCACCAATGCTAAAGATTGCAGATCTGGAAAAGGAGTTTGTTGTGTGTACAAATGCTTGCAAGAGAGGACTTTGTGGAGTTCTCATGCAAGAAGGACAGGTAGTGTGCTATGATTCATGGAAACTGAATGACCATGAACAAAACTACCCAACACATGATCTTGAGTTAACAACGATCATACATGAATTGAATATGTGGAGACATTATCTTCTTGGAAGGGATTTACATTGATGAGCGATCACAGTAGGTTGAGGTATTTGTTTGATCAACTGAATCTAAATGCTAGGGAAGCTAGATGGTTGGCTACCCTTAGTGAGTTTGACATCGAGATCAGATACATTGAAGGGAAGGAGATCGGTTTGTATATTCCCTTAGCAGGCAGGTACATGTAAATCATATAGCAACTCTGAGCTCTTATGGGACCAAGTTACATGATAAGATCTTGTAGGCAAGGCATTGGGATGATAGATACATCGAGATCATGCACAATTTACAGCAGGGTATAGGTACATGAAAAGACATAGGTACATGTAGAGTTACAGGTGCAGGTACAGGTACAGGTGATCAGGATGTAGACTATCATCTGACAATAGATGGATTGGTGAGATTAAGGGATAGGATATAAATGTTGAATTGCAGTGAGCTCAAGAAGCTTATCTTAAGGGAATTTCACATCAAGGCATACTCGGTTCACTTAGGATATCAAAAGATATTGACGATGGTGAATAAGTTTTATTATTGGTCAAATTTGAAGAAGGAAGTGGCAAAGTTTGTGGCTGGATGTTTAGATTGCCAATACATAAAGGCAGAATGCAAGCCTCTAGTTCGTTTACTACAGCCTATTACGATTACGAAATGGAAATGGGAGGTCATTTACATGGATTTCATTACAAGTCTTCTGAGGATAGTGAAGCAACATGATTCTATTATGGTCGTGGTTGACAAGTTGAGAAAGGTGGCTCACTTCATTCTAGTAAAGACTACATATTCATCGACTCAGGTGTCACAAGTTTTCATCAGAGAGATAGTGAGATTGCATGGTGTTCCAAAGAAGATTGTATCAGGTAGGGATGCGAAGTTCAATTCCAAGTTTTGTAAGGAGATATTTGTAGGCTTAGGTATAGATTTGGCCTTCAGAACAACTTATCATCTGTAGATAGATGAATAGACAGAGAGGGTAAACAAGATTTTGGAATATATGTTGAGGATGTACGTGATGCACCAGCAAGGGAAATGGGAGGAGTATCTTCCTTTAGTTGAGTTTGCATAAAAAAATGGTTATCAAGAGACATTGAGGATAATTACTTTCGAGACTTTGTATAGGTAGAGTTGTAATACTCCCATCCGCTAGAGCGATCCATTGAATGTGGTACTTATTGGACCGAACATGCTAGCATATATGTAGTAGGAAATGCCAGTTATAAAGAAGAATATAAACACAATGCAGGATAAGCATAAGATTTATGCAGATCAACGAAGGGTATTCAAGGAGTTTTGTGTTGGGGAGCATTTGTATTTGTACATCAAGCCCAAGAAAAGCTCTTTCAGGATTGGTTCATGTGCCAATTTTGCAACACAGTATTGTGGGCCTTTTGAGATCCTTGAGAGGACTGGACCAGTGGCATATTGACTTTCTCTACCTCCAACAATGAAGTTCCAAGATGTTTTCCACATTTCATTGCATAAGAAGTATATAAAGGATGTTGATCATGTTATTGAGCCTGTATTGCTAGTGGAGCATGAAGAAGAGTTCTAGTCAGAGCCTTAGTGCATATTGCAGAGGAAGCATCTCATGCTCAAGAATAGAGCCATGGAGCAAGTTAAATTTCATTAGAAGCACTTTGGGCTTGAGGAAGCTACATGGGAGATGGTGGATCAGATGTGAGCCCTATATCCTTCATTGTTTTCCAGTTGAGGCAAATCCGTTTTGGTTTGATGTTGGTATATTTTTGGCATATGTTTTACTAATGTTTTGATATTTGTATATGTATATGTATATGGATGTAAATACCATAATGAGATGTGTTATAAAGCTCCAGTATGTGGTATGGTTGTTATCTTGTCATGTAGTCATGATGTTTTGTTTTTGAGAATGTCTATCATTGTAAATACTACATTGAGCTATGTTATAAAGTTCCATAAGCAGTATGTTTTGATTTTAGCAGTTTTGTTGAGGTCATGGTGTGGTTTAACAGTGAGGATGGTGTTCCCCCAAGGGGGAGGGTTCTGTAACAACCATGGTGAAAATCTTCATGTAATAAAAGTTAATAAAGGAAAAATAAGACCATTGTTAAGGGACACTTATTCCAAGTTGAATGTTGGGAAAAGATATCCTAGTGGGCATCACTAGATGTGTCTTTTGGCTAACGAAATTGGAAAAGGATAAGGCAAAAAAATTAAAAGGGAAAAAGGCATTTTGGAACATTTATTTATGAAAATAATGGAAATTAGGATAAAATTAAGGTGAAGGGTCACAGGTTGCATGTGAGGAGGAAATTGAAGGAAAATAATGGAAAATGAAGAAATTTGAGGCCTCATTCATAAAAAGGTTTCTAACGATTAGTTCATGACTTCTGTCGATTTCAAGTTTGGAGCTTTCTCATTATTATCTCTCTCTCTCTCACTCTTGGTTACTTAGAGTTTCTTGGAGCACTCTAGTCTTGGAGCAAGGAAAAGGAAAGCAAGCAAAGGAAAATGAAAGCAAACAAAGGAAAGGAAAGCAAGAAAAGTAAAAGGAAAACAAGCAAATGAAAGGAAAAGAAAGTAAGGATCACAGAAGGAAAGAAGGATAATGCAACTTTAGCAGGAATACTTGCAAGTAACCTTTTGCATGTGTGATTTCCTAGCTGGTTTAGACATGCATGGATTTGCATGTTGGTTTATGACTCTCTTACTATTGGTGGCATGGTCTTTCCAGGTTATGATAGTGTTTTTTAGGCTAGGCTTTCCTTTTTCTGGATTCCATGGTGTTGGGATGTTTATTTCATTTTTGTGAGCTTTTTTTTTCCAGATTGATTTCAAAATTTAGGGTGGAGGTGGTCTCAAGTTCCATTCCCAAAGGCCTAGGAATCCCTTGAACAGTTTTGGCAGGATACACGGTAAAGCATGAGGAATGAGACTTCATCACAAAGTCATGGTGGGACTAAAGAGGAATCCAAAGCCTAAGAAAATAAGTTCAACATGGGCATCAAGCGGCAACAAGGTACTATCTAGGGCACCCATGATAAGGTAGGCTCTACCACACAAGTTATGACACTTCTGAGCAATGAGAAGGTTCTGCATCATATCTTGGCGAGTTTGACCCTAAGGCCAAAATTGAAAAGGAATTTGATAAATTCACAACGCAAGTGAAAAACCTAGACTTTATGCCAGTTTTGAGAACCAATACCTGTCAGAGCAGATCAACCATAAAAATGCCCAAAGGAGAAGTCTTCCAAGTTTTGTAGACATAATTAGGAACACTAGACAAGAAGTTAACATATCCCATACATAAACTTCAGATAAGAGGTTGTGTTATAGAATACAAAACTTGAAAATGTGTACCTTATATATAAAATATGGTATAGGGAACCACATAGCCTCATGACTTACATATAATAGTTCTTCAGGACAAGCCCCTTGTGGGGCTCAGGCCAAGGACTCCTTTAGTAGTTAAAAATCATGGCTTCAAAAATTTCCTGCTGTGAAGGCAACTAAACTTCCAAGAAATCATGACAACTAGAAGGATCAAAAGAGGGAATTAAGGGGTCCCATGTCCCCATAGGAGAAATCACTTGGTCAACCGTCAGGACCAAGTCCCGAGAAGGAAAATATAGTTCAAAAGATCCTTCTCAGAAGCAATTCAACATTGAGGATAGAATGCCACATAGTTCACTCGTGGCCAGGTAGAGTCTACCTGGACACTTGGAACATACCAAGGGGTATTCTGTAGTAAATTCGAATTAGGGGGGTGATTATCAGATGCAAGCTGATCAATAGCGATAATATTTCTGTTATGAGGAAAATACATCATTCGAAAGAGTGAATACATCACATCATTCATAGCATAGATAAAATCATGCCCAAGTATGATATTAAATTCTAAAGGGTGATCAACCACCAACATATCGATTAAGACAGTCTTCCCACCTAAAGTAATAGGAAATTGAGGAAGAACACCCATAGATTCACAAGGACTTCTATCATAGGCTAACAACTAACTATCAACTTCCAACAACTTTGGAGAACCCAAAGCTTTCCAAGTCAAGAAGGATATAATCCTTGCATAGGATCCTTCATCCACCATACATCGATAGACTTTTGTGTAATTATATCTAACCCTTATTTGGAAAGGTGCAGCAGAAGGAAGTCGAGGCTCGACAAGATTATCCCAATCAATGGAGACACTCCTAGAACTTGAGGGGTTACACTCGAAGAGACCAAAATTCCTCCTAGACCAGAATAATTTGTACTAGAAATCAAGAAGACTATGTTGTTAGGCACTTCACTCCCAAAAAGAGGAGTGGAATCAGCTGGATATTGCACTGGCTTGACGACTTTATCAACCAATGGTGATTAGACTATTGAGAAACCATAACAGATTCAGGAGTAGAAGAACGTTAGACTCGGACCATAACCTTTGTACCACTGAAATACCAGGGCATAAATGAGTAAGATGGTCTCCCTTTCATATATTACAAGGTAAATTTGGTTTAAATCTTCTACGCTTAGGTTTCTGATCAACATCCATTCTGCCAACATGACTAGCAGTGGTTGGTGGACAATCCCCAACATGACTCACAGTGGTTGTTGACTCTTTCCCAAGAGAGATAGGACTTGTGCCCCCAGTCCTACTCACAAAATTAGGTGAGTCAACAGAAATATGACTCACAGAGGTAGGTGACCCATTTCTAGTATGACTTGCGGTGACTAGACTTATGCCCCCAGTCCCACTGATAGAAGCAAGTGAGTCAACAAAAATATGACTCATAGAGGTAGGTGACCCATTACCAGTATGAATTGCGTTGACTAGACTTATGACCCCATCATGGATGGCAGCAGCTGAAATCTCATATCCAACATGATTTGTAGGGGTTCGTGATGATTCATGGATAAAACTATTCTTCTTCTTCTTCTTCCTCTTTCTCTTCATTTTAGATCTCTTATTACAAGAGGGAGGAGAAAGAGGAATCCTAGATTTCTCTTTTGAAGAATCTGAATAATTAATACCCATTTGATGCCCTTGAAATAAAGCATTCATCTGAGAAGTTTCAAGAACATTTGGAATATTCAAAGTGGACCACAACCAAACTGCTAGTCCAACATTCAATCTAGGAATATTCAAAGTGGCCATCAAGGGGGTACCAACATTTCCAAAGAAAGGATAAGCACAAGGATACCCTTTTGGAAGGGCCCCTTGGTCGAACTCCACAAGAATATTGGCCATATCCAACTTATACGCAGATTCTTCCCTTACGAGATCATACAAATAACTTTCCAAGGAAAATAGATGCACAATAAAATATTTTCCCTTAAGGAGGCAACTCCACAACTTTCAAAATAAGGATCAAAAACATTTCAAGACCAGTGGAGTGGTTGGCTAGTCATTCAGAATGTAAGGTCCAAAAGTGACAAGACAAATCTAGCTAAAGCTAATTAAATACAAAGAGAAAATAGAAATCCACTATAATGTCCCTAAATATTCAATCAATCAAGCAACTTCCAAGTATTTCCGCTCTGGGTGATGAGGACCAAACACAAAAATACAAGAAAGTGAAGTAAAGGACATTCTGAATATATTTTCAGATAATTAGGGCCAAAACCTACCAGTGAAGTCAATAAACAGTTACAGTGACCTCTAGACAAAATACTTTACCGGTGCAAGCACCCTAGCTTCAAAAGGGCACCCTCCAGTAGTACTATGAAAGTGATGCAATGTGTGCCTTAGGTACCATGGGTATTCCCCCCCATAATCACCTTTGTGGTCCCTAGGAATGACAACTAAGGTCACCAGTTCGTATCGAAAGCCAGGCGGAATAATCTTTGATCGGGAACCGAGAGGTAGGAGAGGGGGTATCTCTCTTCCCTACTTTAACTCACCCTCGTGCTTAACTCCTAGAAGAGAAGATATTTCTCAGACAACTTAACGACTTAGGATTTCACTCTTTTAATCAACTTCTATGCTTTATTTCGTAGTGGCCTTAGAGAGTTTACTCTCCACACACCTATTCCAAGGCCCTAAATGACCTAGACTAGTTGATGTATATATGACAAATCAAAAAATTCTAGTTCATTTTAGTTTTAGCACTTGATTTTAATGGTTGTTCTTAAGTCAAGGAAAAATGGAAGTACAACTTATGATGTTATTTTACGCAAGAAAAAACCAATAGAAAACTTGGCTACATGCATATGAAACTCTTTTTCTTCAATGAAAGAGATTTCTACAAAATATTGTAAGCATGGTTAAATGATTGGTTCATGTCATAGTTGTTTCATGTATTTACTTGTAAATTTAAAATGGATGGATGCAAGACCTAATTTATGATATAATGGCTCAATGGAGAAGGAGGTGATCCTTCTAGTTGTTAGCCTCCTGCTGCAGCAGGTTACTCATCTTTCATGATTGACATTTTTACATGCCAAATATGTCATTCTTTGCATGCTGCAATGTTCCATATTTGCTACAGATGCCAGAAAAGGAGGCCAAGAGAATGTGCCAGTTCAAGTGCCACTGTTGTGTTCCAATTTTGATATACTAGTCCATTTTTGAAGAATTTTCAGTTAAAGGGAGGTCCAAACAGTTTAATCTTGGTCTCCCTAGGTTTCAATTTCTCGTTTTAGAATATAGAGGATGAATATCTGTCCAAACAGCTTAATCTTGGAAGATTCTTAGACAGGTAGAGAATCAAAGGAGCCCAACTGTTTAATCTGGGCCCTTGGAAGAAATAAATGTAGATGTAGATAGGAAGACAAAAAAAGAAAAAGTTGAAAAAACTGGGTTTGCAAGTCCAAATGCACCCAAACCAAGAAGAAGAAAAAATGCTAGGAAAGTAGGCTGGGTAGGTAATTTTGAGGTTGTAGAATGTTGATTTTTGATCAATTCCACATTTTCAAGTGTTATATTTATCCAGATCACAGTTATCAGGCAGTTCCCATTTGAAGGACTTCAAGCGAGGCATGTCTAACTCTCCCTTCTTCTTATTTCCCAAATCATTTACTAACATCCCCTCAAGGACCCTGGGATCTGCCCAAGAGTCTATCTTCACTCTACTCTTGTTCAAACCAAGTTGACATCTGAGTTGGCTTAGTGAAAAGAAGCCACATTTCTTGTGTAAAAGTCATTCTCCATAGTCCATTCACTTCCTATGTCTAAGTTTCAGTTCACAAACTTAGCCCCTCCCCTACACTTCACCTCACAAGTTCATATTAACTTCTAATTCGATTTATTAGCTCCCTAAATCATTTCCCTATCCCCTATTATGCAAAAAGCTATATAAAACCCCAAAAATATTAAATATTCCCCCCATGGCAACTATAGCCAAATAAATAAAAGTCGGGAAATGTTAGATTCATCTGGGATCTAGTATTAGCCTTCCGTGTCACTACTCTCGGGATTTATTTAACATCTGGTTAAGTAAATAACCCTACTAAACCCTTTCTCCACACACCAAACCATACCACACCCCGCACGCATTGTATTTTGGATTTTATTGATGTTTGATTAATACAATAACCACAGTCCCCCGCCAAAGCACACCAATTTCTGAAGTTCAAAACCCACCCGAAGCCGCGAATAATCAAAGTTTATCGCGCGCGCAGTTTGATTAAAACCCGTGCATCTTCTCCTCCCGTCCACCGTCGGATCGCCTCTCCCAGATCCGACGGCCCTCATGCATATCGGGCGCCCTTACGTAACAGTGCGATAGCACTCGATGGACGACGATTTCCCTTTTGTACACGGGGATAGCTGTCGGCTGTTCATTGCATCGGGCCACCCCTGACATATACCGCTCCCGTACCAAAGGCAGTCCGATGCAAACCGGAAAGCGCTTTCCCCTTACGTGACATGAGCGCCACGTCACCTGCCAAGTTGCTGCCATCTCACCCCTTCTTGCCTGCGTCGGCCTGCCACCATATTGCCACGACATCACCCGCCGTACTGCCACATCACCCTGCTGACATCATCACCGTACAAGAGGACCCCACTGCTGATGTCATCCACCGTACCACTGACGTCAGCATCTGAAAAAATGCACAAGTGAAAAATTGAGGCTTCAGAGGCCCAGAATGAAATTCTAAGGCAATTTTCGATGCGTGATTAGCCATATTGGAGAATCTTTGGGGAATCTTTTGATTCGTCAGCCATTTTTGCACCGAAAAAGGCAGAAAAGGCCCAATTTTGCAGTTTTTAACGTATCAGAAGAAAGAGAAAGACCCGGTTTAGGCATCAAAGAGTATCAGAGCAGATGTGAAGCCAAAATCCATGTCAAAGAGTATCAGTGTTGCGGCGAAGTGTATCAGTGAAGACCTTCTTAGTGCTCGAGGAGAATAAAACATTAAAAGAAAACCTTGAAAGTCAAGAAGCAGTTAAGGAACCATTCAAATCTCATCATCACAATGATTGCACATTAAAAGTCACACAAAGATCAGTGGATCAGAACTCAATGCACAGTTATTACAGAAGCACTGCACCAAGCCACAGAGGACACCATATTAATTCATTTTGATCCAGCTGCCTCTGGTGCAGCCCAAAGGATATTTACTTGCATTTAGTTCCAGCATAAGTTAGGTTGTAAAAAGCTTTTTCCCGCAGACCTGTTTAGGTCGGCTGTAATAAATACTTTGGGATATTTTACCTATAAAGATGACCCTGAACAATGTAATGGGGGTTGGTTTTTTGTTGGACTGGATGTTTTGCTTGAGCAGAGACTCGCACTGTATATTTGATAATTTCGATAATCAAAGACTGCTTAAGAGCTCGGAGAATGAATTGTGTACTGTGTTTAATGGTTGAAGAGTGACTATGGAATTCTTGTGCTGGTACATGACTCAATAAGTGCTTCTTATCTCAGTTTTTCCATTCATATATCATTATCTAAGCAGCAGAAAGAAAGAATAGCTTAGAACTTGTTTAATTGCACTCTATGCTCAATTTCTGTTGTTTCTTTATGTTTTTCATCTGTTTTAGGCATAAATATGAATTCCATCTGGCTCATATTTTCCCTAATTCACCATGTATGACAGTTATCCAGGGATTCTTAACTGCCCCTAGATAGAGCTCATTCTCCTTCACTCTGTTAAGCTGATTGAGAGATTCTTAATTGCCTCTCATTCCTTACATTTCACTCCATCTCTTTAGCTTGAAGGTTGTTTCATGTGTAGCTACCTTGCTCCATATTCCTCTTGTGATCAGGAAAGCCTACCTGCGGTCCTACTCCTTGACTCCATCCCCAGTGGTTTGAAACTTATCAATCTATGCATGCATCTCTGCTTGAATGCATCTTCCTTCCATTCAAACACCATCCAAACCTAAACGAAACCCACTGAACCCAATAGCTAGCCTAAAATCATCATCAACAAAGCTAAATCATCAAGAGATAGCCCTCTCTAATTACAGGTTGGCTAGAACCTGTAATCCAAAGATTGATTTGTGGTTACCTCGCCCGTATCCCTTCAGGAGCTTAGGGACAACCTGAGTGATAACATAATGGCAACTCCACTGGGGAACTTCCTCAGATAATCTCACAAAACCAGTACGAAGCTCTGCAGAGGAATAAAGCGACCTTTAAAAGTTCCGGTTAACCTGTATTCTTCGAAAAATTCCCAAAAAACAAGCTAGAAGCTAGCTCCTAAGAAGCATTCACATTACACAAGATAAAATCCAGATCCAAATCCCCCAGCCATTTTTGAAAACCCCAATATAATTCCTAAGATCATTTGAAAACAAGAGAAACAAGAATGTTTGACTGCTTCCAGTCCTGAAACAGTTCAGCGTAGCCATTTAGCAACCCCTGTTAAAGTTCGGTTCCATTCAAACCCTACTTACCCTGGTTCATCATCCACTTCTGCAAACCCTGTTTCCACACCTCCATCCACCGCGAATACCACCACTACTACTCCAAATATCCCAGTTGCCCCAGTTGTTCCAATTGTCCCAGTTGTTCCGCTTATCCACGTTAATATGGCTAATAGATATGCACCTTTACAGCTGCCTGCTAATCCCGAGGATATGCCTCAAGATTATCAGACCAAAATAACCTATTTTGATAGCACAAATTCCTGCATAGCCCTTCAGCATACAAAGAAAATGCAGGATTACTTTGAGAGTTATGAGATTGATGATGACAGTGTAAGAATGAAGATTTTTGTCCAAAGTTTGACCGGTGATGTCAAGACTTGGTTTAGAGCACTCCCAGCCAATACCATAGGAGACCCAGAAGCCTTATATCAGTCGTTTATCAATAGGTGGGAGAAAAATAAAGACCCCTTGAACATATTATCTAAATATGACACTATCAAAAGAGGCCCTCAGGAAACTGTTTTGGACTACCGTGCAAGGTTCAATAATGTCTACAATGCAATACCACAGAAATTAAGACCCCCACTTGATCTTGCTTTGTACAAATTCCCTGATGGTTTTGATACTAAAATGGCTTATCAGCTAAGGGAAAGAGCCCCTCAAATCCTTGCATAGATGCAAAATGTTGTTGTTGGTGTGGAGGAAAACCTAATTGCCAAAATAAACAGAGCTAGAACCGAGAGGAGAACTACCTTTAAGGAAGAACCCTCAGCCTTAGACCAGAAGTTGGATGCTATTATCAATGGCATGCATAGGCTGCGAGACAGAGTAGAGAGTGTTGAGAGGAAATCATCATGGGAAGGGCAACAGCCCAACACCATAAGGAATCCAAACTTCAGGAAAAATCAAACCACAAATGCTGGAAGGGCTAGTCCCGACCATGATATTAAGCCTCCTTTCCAAGAAAACTACGCAGAGGCATCCACATCTAGTGAGCCCACAGAAGAGAATCACATAAACTTGATAGATTCGAAAAATGAGCAGCAAATCTTTCTCACTCAAGAAGACCAAGACTACCTTGATATAAAACTATTTCAGACCAAGACGGGAGAGTCTTTTGATTTTAAACAAGGTTATGATTCTGCTATATATGAAGTCCACAAACAATATAAGCTGAGAACAAGAACCATTGATATCCCTGCACCTAGCAAAACGAAGGACAACAAACAGCCTAATAAGATTAAAGGCAGGGTTGTCATACCAAAACCAACTGATATTGCTGTCCGAAACCCGCATCAGGTAACTGAAGAAGACATATCAGACATACAGCCTCCTACTGATCAGCCTCTACCTTCTTCTTCCTCAAAACAAAATTTGAACGGCACTCCAAAAAATCTTCCCAAGACAGAAATACCACAAACTGTCATTCACCATAGCATAGACAATCCAAAGGAAAACACAGAGAGTATTCTGGAAAAGGAGAAATCTGCTGCTATTAATGCTAAGAATCTATCAGAAAAACCATTCAATTTAGAAGCAGAGACCAGAAAACTTAAAATATCCATCCCCCTCTGAGAACTTGCCAAACATGATGTATATAGGCAACAAATTCAAATATCACTTCAACTACCAGAGGTCAGGGATGATGTAAACGTTTTAGATGACACCCCTGAGCTGTTGTTTGGTCCAGAAGTTAATGGAAAAACAAAATATGGATCTATTCCACCTTTTTATGTCAGTCTGCACATACATGAAAAAATCTTGCACAATGCTATGTTTGACTCAGGTGCCTCACACAATCTTATGCCCAAAGCTATGATGGAAAAGCTAAACCTTGATGTCATAAGACCCTACAAAGATCTATACTCCTTTGACTCAAGCCAAGTTAAATGCTTAGACTTAATCAAAGACCTTTGTGTGTCTTTAGTCCAATTTCCCAACAAGACAATCCTAATGGATGTAGTAGCTGCTGACATTCCAAAAAAATATGGTATGCTTCTATCAAGATCACGGGGAGAAAAACTACAAGGATCCCTTCAACTCGACCTCTCTTATGCCATTATATTTGTCTTTGGGCAACCAAAGAGACTGTATAGAGAAACACCGATGAAGTATGTGGTAAGTAGTGAGGAGATGCCTCAAAATTTTCCAATTTACTCAATCCATTCTGATATGGATTCATTTATTATTTTTAATGATGATAACGATCCTCCAACTGATGAGAAGCCTCTAGCTTCAGAGCTAGAGACGTGCATAAATGAAGAACCGGTTTTCCGTGCCCATGAAATAGTCACAATAGTCAAGGCAGCCAGTAAACAAGAAGAACCTCCTCAAACTGAAGTTCTAGATCTTCCCAATCCTAAAATAATTGAAACTCTTGATACAAACCAAAAACAGGAAATTACATGGTATTTAGTGTTTGATGGTTCTGTCAACAAGTTAGGAGCAGGGGCAGGTGTATGGATCCACAATACACATGACAATCATGCAGAAGGCCATGCCTACAGACTAAATTTCAGATGTACCAACAACATGGAAGAGTATGAAGCTCTCCTCTTAGGCCTAAAACTGCTCAAAGTTCTAGGAGCTACAAAAGTATCCATTCTATGTGACTCCGATTTGATCATCCAACAAATGAAGGGCAACTTTGTTACTAATGACAATAGGATGAGGGCCTATAGGATTGCTGCAACAGATATACTTAACACTTTCGCTGAATCTGAGCTTGCCAAGATTTCTAGAAACCATAACATACATGCACACAGCCTAGCCAATTTTGCTAGTACATGCAAGCTTCCCTTTGAGCCGAATCACCATTTTACTGCTAAGATAAAACATAGGTCTGTTGTTCCTAAAAATATTAGAGATTGGCAAGTATTCGAAAATGATGCCCATATTAACAATTTCCTCACTCTTGATGGCGAGTTTTCAAATTTAAACATTGACATAGAGGCCGTGAACAATCCCCAACAACAAACAAATGAAAATCAGCAAGTTGTAACATCTGCAACATCAAAAAAAATCCTAAACCCAACGGTTTTTGACAATGCAAACATAGAACAGCTGAAACATATGCATTTAGAGGAAACACCAAAGCAGAGGCTGAGTTCATTGATCTGAAGAATAATTTTTTGCCTGCTGGCCTTACTCCATTAGAAGATATGTTTGATAAGAATGATGTGCCCGAAAAGCCAAAAATGGAGCCTTTAGATGCTGCTATAGAAGAACGCAACATAGGGACAACAAAACAGCCCAAAATGATTAAATTGTCCAAAAATCTGCCCCCTGATCAAAAGCCAAAGTATGTGGATTTGTTCAAAGAGTTCCAAGATGTATTTGCTTGGAGTTATGAGGACTTGAAGTCCATGACACCTCAATGATTCAACATACCATTCCCTTAAAACCAAATCAAAAACCATTCAAGCAGAAACTTAGAAGAATAAACCCTATGCTTCTTCCCCTCATTGAAAAGGAAGTAAAGAGAATGTTTGAAGCAGGTATTATAGCACCCATCAGATTTTCTGAATGGGTATCCAATCTGGTTCCC
>APFE030751882.1:0-15430 GCA_000404065.3 Pinus taeda
TTACCTATGCACTATGAGACAGGGATAGAGCTCCTTACTTCATTTCATCAGGATACCACCACCCACATCTTCGATCATATCCATGAATGGAGATGTAGGCAGAGGTTAGCTAAAGCTCCCGTCCCTAATTTTCTCTTAACGGTTTGGTTCTGTAAGTTCTTGTCCCACAAATTGCTAGAGATGTCGCTCTAGGTGGTGCGGTCACAAAAGACCAATCCATACATCATGCCCAACACTTAGATTTGATTTATTCACAGTCTGGCACTATCTACGACATTATCCCCTATGCTCCCGGTAACCCCAATCCTTCCACCACTCAGTACCCTGTAGCGCACACTGACGGGATTGTCGGCGCAACCTCTTGGGTCATTGTAAAACAACTCAGTGGTTCCATTACCAAACTGGCAGTGGACCCCTCTACCAAAATGACTTCTCTTCCTGCCACTGCGATTAACTCTGTTCAGTATACACAAAAATCCAGTGGCAAGAACGAGAAGAATAAGAACAAGACCACTCCTTTTGAAGAGTAGTCATCTAAGCAGCCCAATTTGAAACAGAAGGCCGCTATGCCTATTGATGAGGAAAAGGATAAAGGCACCAAATATTTATGAAAACTCTATATTGAAGAACACGTAACCTAGTATTGTCCATGTATTCAATAATGCATAGATTACCTTGCCAAAAGTGATTCTAGTAACGCACTTGCTATCCTTAGAAATCCTTTTCCTACTCAACAGCAGCAAAATCTCATTGCCAACCTACTGCAACCCATGCCAAGGGGCAACGATGGTTCACAACATCCTTCAGTTGGAGAAGGATCTTTCACTGTTTATGAATTTGGAGTGGTAGATCTCGCCACAAGAGCTAAATCTTATGGAGCTCCTGTCATTCCTGTAGCAGAACCATCCTCAGGTCAAAACCCATCATCACCCAATGATCTGCATATTGAAAGGCCAGTTGAGGACTTTGTAATTTGACCCACCAAGGGGGAACTTTGATGCACAATGCATAATACATGTGCACATACCACCCAACACTACAATATCATCGAGGATTTGGCGCAAGTATCGTCAGCTATGTTGGCACTTTGATTTTGGCTATCGGAGGTATTGACCCTATGGATTCCATGCTTGTTATTTTCAACATGGACAAGTCTAAAAGTCCCCTTTCCCACCAGCTTGCATTTCAGGTGCATATCACTTTGAAAGGTAAAGGTATACACAGAACTATCATTGATGAAGGTGCTTCAACTTGTGTCATGTTAGCTTCATGTAGGCTTGCCCTGGGTTCCCCAACCCTATCCCCACCATCGAACTCCCTGAAAGCTTTCAACAACCACACCTTTATACCAAAAGGATACTTAGCTAGTTTCCCCATCACTTTGAGTGGGAAAACCATAATGGTGGACATAGAAGTCATGGACAGGAAACTCGACTATAATCTCTTATTGGGTTGTAGTTGGATAGATGTCATGATGGCCATCATATCTACTGTCTTTCGCATAATCCAATTTCCATTGGATGGAAAGGTAGTTATAGTAGATCACTTTCCTTTTTGCACCCCTAATTATTCACCATTACCAAGAGGATCTATTTTTGGCATTATGGCACAGGTTTGGCGCTATGGCACAGGTTTTGTCGTTGATGGCAACTCACTCTGGTGATAGATCTCAGTTCAAGCGCTCAGGAAGAAGAAAAATATATATATGCAGGTTCACCTTGACTTTGAGGATCTTGGGGTTGCCATCAAGTCCAAAGGGGGAGATTGTTGGCATTATGGAACAGGTTTGGTGCTATGACACAAGTGTTGTCCTTTATGGCAACTCACTCTGGTGACAGATCTCAGTTCAGGTGCTCAAGAAGAAGAAAAAGATATATATGCATGTTCACCTTGACGAAACTGCGTATACACGCGGGTTAGATGTTTGGAAGTCGTGTATGCGTATACACGCACTTTCACGCAAGGAAAAGCGCGTACATATGGGAGAACTTATTTTTTGGTTCATGGTATTTAGTCCTTAGTATTTGAACCTATGGTTTTGGGCCATGGTATCTCGTCAGAAGTACTGATCCCATGTATTGGGTCCATGGTATTGATTTGTTATGGTTTTGGACCATGGTATTGTGAAAGGCCTAAGACTATAAAAGAGGAAGGAGATCATTTGGAAAAAAGATTGATCTAAGTATTGAATATTTGAAGGAGAGTAAGATCTGGAACACTGGTAATTAGTTATGGTGCATTGCTGAATCACAATCAAGGAGGAACTTGAATGTTGCAAAATGGATAGGTTTTATTGATGGGTCAAATCTCAAAGCTTGAATAGCAGTATCTTTGTGTGATTATGATCTATTGTATTTGATGCATGAATTTATCTATGAATTTGAAAATTTGGGTTTAATTAATGCTTGAATATTTGAAAAGGGAAATTTGTCTTTCATAGATCTATATGTAGGTTCAGTGTAGCGAAGGTGCATATACACGCAGGTTCACTAAGTCACAGAAGCATATACGCAGGTTGACAGTGATACATATGCATATGTATGTAGGTTTCAATATTGCGAAGTATCTATATTTCATAAAATATGTGTTAGATGCTTCTAGTTATTACTACAATGTTCTAGGTTTAGAATTGGTGTTTGGTTACTGTTATTGTTCTTCTGCTAATAACATTCTGAGAAGTGTTTGATTGATTCTATATTGGGTTGTTCAAAGGAGATTGATTGTTGCAGATATACTTGATTGATGTTATTCATGGATCCAGTCTAAAAATTTATGAAATGTGGTCCTGGACGATAAGAAAAGGTTGAAGCCTTCAGTAGGTCAACACCTACGTACTAGTAGCTCAGCTAGCACAAGAGCTAAGGGGGTTGTAGCTCCCTTCCAGGAGAAGCTGGAGAATGAGAGAGGGTTGTAGCTCTCTGTAGGTTGCAGCCTACGTACTGGTAAAGGACTGCACCAGTACAAAATCATTGTAAATAGAAGTTTCTAATTGAAAAAAAATAGAGATGAATTGCAGCAGGTGGTTTTCACCCACATTGGGTTTCCACCTTATATCTTGTGTTCTTGTGTGTGATTGTCTTCTGATCTGTTCTACTATTCTTGGTCACTGTTTACATAGTTCTGATGCATAGATTAATGATCAACATCTGTAGAATAAAATGAATTATAAGTTTGCATGGTATACGTTGGTTACCTTATCTGAATTTGCGTATATACGTGGTTTTATCTAAATGAAGTAGCGTATATGATCTGAATGTAAAATGAAAAATAATTGATTTGATAATATTGATTCACCCCCACCCTCCTCTTATTATTATTTCCAACAATTGGTATCAGAGCCAGGTCCTTCAAAAGAAGCTTGATCGCTTGAAGGAAGATCTATCATTATGAGAAACTACGAGAGAGAAGCATCGATCAGGCCACCAATTTTTGATGGGAGCAACTTCGTCTATTGGAAGGTAAGAGTCACAACCTATCTTCAATATCTTGGTACAGAAGTCTGGGATATCATAGATACAGGGTACACTTTTCCTTCAGCAACTCCTATAGATCCGGCTGAAAAGAATCAATTTGAAACAAATGCAAAGGCTGTCAATACTCTATTAGGATGTCTATCACAATTAGAATTCGTCAAGGTGATGTAGTACAAAACCACAAAAGAAATATGGGACAAGATCATTCTAAGTTATGAAGGAGATGAACAGGTAAAATGAGCAAAACTTCAAACCCTCAGGATTCAGTATGAAAATCTAAGAATATACAAAGATGAAAGTGTGGCTAATTATTTCCTACATATAGATGAGATTGTTAATTGTATGAAAAACTTGGGTGAAGAAATAAAATAGGCTATTGTGGTTGAAAATGTTCTAAGATATTTGTCCCCTAAGTTTGAATCAAAGGTTTCTGCAATAGAAGAAAAGGAGAATCTACAGAAAATTACCATGTCGTAGTTACACGGAATTCTAACTGCTTACGAAATGAGGAAAGGAGGACCATCAAATAGAAGAGAAGCTACATTCAAGGCTTCAGGCAGCGGAGATTACTATGAGTTAGGACATATGTCAGAAGAAGAGGAAGAATTAAATTTTGTCAAGAACCTTCAACGGGGTGCTGGAAGATTCAAAGGTAAGTTACCTTTCAAATGATTTGCTTGCGGAAGAGTTGGTCACTATGCTACCAAGTTTCCTCATAAAGATAAGCTTGACAAAGGTAAGGAACCTGTTAGATGGAACAAGAAACAAAATGTAAATAAGAAAAGCTATTACACTCATGAAGACAGTGATGGACTTTCAAATAGTGATGAAGATGAACAAGGTAATAACTATAGACTTTTAATGGCTTTTGAAGATGATGATTTCATGGATGCTATAGATGAATAAGGCCTTTATGAAGAGATTTATAAACTCAAAATTTGTTTAGAAGAGGAAAATATGATTATTGATACTCTGCAATTCCAACTATCTGAAAGGGAAAAACATCATGAAAAGTTAGAATGTGAAATTGTGGGACTTAGAAAAGAGATTGAGAAAACAAAAGCTCTTAATATTAGATTTGTTAAAGGATCTGAAACTCTAAATGAGATTATCAATGTGAAGCATTCTCCTCTAATCAAGACAGGTCTGGGATATAATGAAGAAGCATCTCAAGCGCAAAAACCATCCACCTCCAAAATTTATCTTGATGCAGCAAGGAGGAGTGAGCAAAGGCCCAATAGAGATCACCAGGTAAATCAGGGACAATTTACCTCAAGAATGAACAAAGACTACCAGGTAAATCAGGGGCAATCCACCTTAAGGTTGAACAGAAGCTACAACCAACCACAAGTAAAACCTTCTCAATTTGCCTCAAGAATGGATGTCAGTAGAAACTACAATCGTTTGGTTGGTAGATTTGATAATAGCAGGAGCTTCTTCAATGGCCAATGCTTCTCTTGTCATAAATTTGGTCACAGTGCAGCTCAATGTGTTGCCTATAAGAAAATCATGACTATAGAAGCTCAAAAACAAAGAAGTATGACTGGGATCATGAAAAGAACCTACAATAACTTCTTTGATCTTGAAAATGAAATAGAATTTTCTATTTGTAGCAACTTCGGTCACGAAGATTCTGAATGCAGGAGTAGGTTTCGGCATAAAACTTAGAAGGAACAAGCCTCAAGTACCAAAACATGGAGAATCAAAGAACCACAACCAGAAAGATGTGGTATAGCCTTATATGCGGAAGGGCAAGAAAATCAATGGTACATTGACAGTGGATGTTCGAAACATATGACGAGTGATAAGGAAAAACTTCAGTTATATAGTGCCTTAGAGAAGGAGAAGAAGGTCTCATTTGGAAATGACACCCCTACACTCATAAAAGGTAAAGGTTCTGTTCAGTTGAAAGAAAAGGTCAAAGTTGGAAATGTGATGTATGTTAATGGCTTAAAACATAATCTATTGAGTGTCAGTCAGATGTGCGATCAAGGAACTGAGGCAATATTTCGATCAAATGGACGTAGTGTTCGTGATCTTGATACAAGAAAAACAGTGATCGAGGCATCAGAACTCCAAATAATTTATACATATTCAAAGAAGGATAGCATCAATGCTATCTAAGCAAGAATGATGAACACTGGCTGTGGCACCAGAGATTGGGGAACCTAAGCTTCTCACAAATAAGGAAAGCATGCAAATAGCATGAATTTTGTGGTCTTCCAGACATCATAATTCCAGACAATACATATGCAAGTCATGTCAGTTTGGTAAGCAAACTAGAACTAACTTCCTTGAGAAGGAAGGATCAGCTAGCAAACCACTTGAGCTTGTCCATACTGATGTAAGTGGTCCATCTAGGAAGAGGTCACCTTGGGGATAAGAATACTTTATATTATTCATTGATGACTTTTCCAGGATGTGTTGGATGGGAATTATGAAGCACAAAGACAAAGCCTTTGAAAAATTCAAATCTTTCAAAGCTTTGGTTGAAAATGAATGAGATCACAAAATTAAATGCCTCAGGTCTGATAGAGGTAGGGAGTTTACCTCAAATGAATTTTTTGATTTTTGTGAAGAACATGGAATAAGAGGAGAATTCTCTACTGCAAGGACTCCTCAGCAAAATGGAGTAGTGGAAAGGATGAACAGAACGGTTCAACAAATGGCTCGTGCTATGATGGATGAGTCTGAAACTCCTGCAACTTTCTGGGGTGAAGCCGCATTTGCTGCAGTTGTGATTTTGAACAAGACAAACGTCCGAGTGAATAGCACTCAAACTCCTCACGAGCTCTAGTATGGTGAGACTCCTTCAGTAAAATACTTCAAAATTTTTGGGAGTAAATGTTACATCAAAAACACTGATGAAAATCTTGGCAAGTTTGAACCTAGAGCAAATGAAGGCATTCTCCTCGGCTAATCACCCCACAACAAAGCATACAAATGTTGCAAATAAAGGCTTGGAAAAATTGTTGAAAGTATTGATGTAGTGATTGATGAAGAAGAAAGCACTCCGAGACAGGTAAGATCTAAAGATTTCGAAGATGATGAGGACTATCCATCAAAATCAAATCAGATTCATGATGAAGAAGAAACCCATGAGGTGCCAGAAGAATAGATAAGGATATAAGAAAAGACTCCATCCAGGTACATTCAGAAGAATCATCTAGAATCTCAAATTTTGGGGCAGAAAGAGGCTGGTATACAAACAAGAAGAACAATAGCAAAAGCTTCAAGCTATTTGGCCCTACTCTCCTCCACTGAGCCACAAAATGTAAGCGAGGCATGCAAAGATGAATGCTGGGTCAAGGCCATGGATGAAGAGCTTGAGTAGATTGAAAAGAATAACACTTGGGAGTTGTTTCCTAGACCAAAGGATAAGAATTCCATAGGGACAAAATGGATTTTCAAAAATAAGCTAAATGAAAATGGAGAAGTGGTTAGGAACAAGGCAAGACTTGTTTGTAAAGGATATGCACAACAAGAAGGGATAGACTTTGAAGAAACTTTTTCTCCAGTTGCCAGACTTGAGGCTATAAGAATGTTCCTTGCTCTCTCTAGCTTTGAGAAGTTCAAAGTATTTCAGATGGACGTAAAATCTGCATTTCTAAATGGAGACCTGAATGAAGAAGTGTACATTGAGCAACTAGATGGTTTTATCCTTGGAAATGATCCAAATCTTGTATGTAGACTCAAAAAGGCTCTCTACGACCTTAAACAGGCTCCAAGGGATTGGTATTTTCGATTGGATGAGTACCTTCATCAACAAGGTTTTGCAAAAGGATCAACAGAAAACAATCTATATATAAAAATAGAGAATGATAAAATGCTAATAATTGTTGTGTATGTTGATGATATCATCTTTGGCAGCAATGAAGAAATCATGAGTCAAAACTTTGCTTTGGTAATGTAGAAAGAATTCGAAATGTCCCTGCTTGGAGAGCTCACATATTTCCTTGGTTTACAAGTGCAACAAAACAAAGATGGCATCTTTCTATCACAAACCAAGTATCTCAAGCAAATCTTGAAGAAATATGGGATGGAGGATTCGAAACCAGTATGTACCCCTATGGTGACAGGATGCAGCCTCAGTGCAAATGATGAATCGGTAGCAGTACATCAACCAACCTATAGATCCATGATTGGTAGTCTACTCTATCTGACAGGTACCCGACTAGACATTATGCATGCAGTAGGAATAGTTGGAAGGTTTCAGGCAAACCCAAAGGAAACTCATCTTCAGGCAGTTAAGGGAATTTTCAAGTATCTTCAAGGGACACAAGATTATGGTTTATGGTATCCTAGAAATATAGATCTCAGACTTCATGCATATACAAATGCAGATTGGGTAGGTAGTGTGGATGATAGGAAAAGCACTAGTGGAGGTGCATTCTTCATGGGTTCTAAATTAGTATCATGGTTTAGCAAGAAACAAAGTTCCATTGCATTGTCTACAGCTGAAGCAGAATATGTAGCTGCTGCATCGTGTTGCACACAACTCCTTTGGATGATGCAAACATTGCAAAATCTTCAAATCACTTGTACTCCACCTATTTCCATTTTTTGTGACAATACAAGTGCAATCATCATCTCAAAGAATCCTATCATGCATTCAAAGACTAAGCACATACCGATCAAGTATCATTTTCTCCGGGAACAAGTGTTGGAACAAAAGGTCAAATCGGAGTATGTTCCCTCCAAGGAATAAGTTGCTAATATACTCACCCAACCACTGATTTATGCAGATGAAGTCGCGTATATGGTGGTTTGAAGAAAATCAGTAGGGACAGACTCTGGTTGAAAAGAGTTTGATATGGGTCCATCAGAGACCATCTGGCACAGGTTCAGGGGGAGCAGATAAAGTTCTAATAATGCATTGTTGGCATTACCTTAGAAGCTCTTGGTTCGAGAACTCAAGCTGTTTTTGGGTTCAGGTGGATCAGCTATAGAAGGAGAACAAAAGGAGAACATGGTTGTTGAACTGAATAATGATTGACATTTGTTGCTGATGATAGTTGTTATCATAATCTTGTTGTAAATTTTTGTCTCTATGTCATGTATTTCTTTTCTTATCAAGGTCATGTAACAACCTATTTTTGGTTTCTCCACTATGATTGGGATGATTGTTGTAATGATCTTGGTTTTCATATGTAAATTTCTGATATATCCCCACTTGTTTGGGTGGATGATCCCCACTTGGTTGGGTGATAGATGTATGTATAGAGTCCTTAATGATAGGAAAGTTAGTTATGATGTATGAGTCATGGTTCTTCTTAAAGAACATCTTTTTGCAGATCTTGCCTACAGTCAGGGGGAGCATGGCCAGCAAAGCAGAGCAGAGATTTCAGCATGTACTTACGGGGAGCATAACCCTTTTCCCTTGATGACAAAGGGCAAGAGTGACTTTGAGGATCTTAGGGTTGCCATCAAGTCCAAAGGGGGAGATTGTTGGCATTATGGCACAAGTTTGGTGCTATGGCACAGGTGTTGTCCTTGATGCCAACTCACTCTGATGACAGATCTCAGTTTAGGCGCTCAGGAAGAAGAAAAAGATATATATGCAGGTTCACCTTGACTTTGAGGATCTTGGGGTTGCCATCAAGTCCAAAGGGGGAGATTGTTGGCATGATGGCATAGGTTTGGCACTATGGCACAGGTGTTGTCCTTGATGGAAACTCACTCTAGTGATAGATCTCAGTTCAGGAACTCAAGAAGAAGAAGAAGATATATACGCAGGTTCACCTTGACGAAGCCGCGTATACATGTGGGATAGACGTTTAGAAGTCGTGTATGTCTATACACGCACTTTCACGCAAGGAAAAACGCGTACATATGGGAGAACTTATTTTTTGGTCTGTGGTGTCTAGTCCTTGGTATTTGAACCTATGGTTTTGGGCCATGGTATCTCATCAGAAGTACTGATCCCATGTATTGGGTCCATGGTATTGATTTGTTATGGTTTTGGACCGTGGTATTGTGAAAGGCCTAAGACTATAAAAGAGGAAGGAGATCATTTGGCAAAAAGATTGATCTAAGTATTGAATATCTGAAGGAGAGTAAGATCTGGAACACTGGTAATTAGTTATGGTGCATTGTTGAATCATAATCAAGGAGGAACCTGAATGCTGCAAAATGGATAAGTTATATTGATGGGTCAAATCTCAAAGCTTGAATAGTAGTATCTTTGTGTGATTATGATCTACTGTATTTGACGCATGAATTGACCTATGAATATGAAAATCTAGGTTTAATTAATGCTTGAATATTTGAAAAGGGAAATCTATCTTTCGTAGATCTATACACAGGTTCAGGACAGCGAAGGTGCGTATACATGCAGGTTTAGTAAGTCATAGAAGCGTATACGTAGGTTGACAGTGATACATATGCGTATGTACGTAGGTTTCAGTATAGCGAAGTAGTGTATATTTCATAAAATATGCATTAGATGCTTCTGGTTTTTACTGCAGTGTTCTAGGTTCAGAATTGGTGTTTTGTTACTGTTATTGTTCTTCTAGTAATAGCATTCTGAGAAGTGTTTGATTGATTCTACATTGGGTTGTTCAAAGGAGATTGATTGTTGCATATATACTTGATTGATGTTATTCATGGATCCAGCCTGAAAATTTATGAAACGTGGTCCTGGAAGATAAGAAAAGGTTGAAGCCTTCAGTAGGTCAGCACCTACGTACTAGTAGCTCAGCTAGCACAAGAGCTAAGGGGGTTGTAGCTCCCTTCCAGGAGAAGCTAGAGAACGAGAGAGGGTTGTAACTCTCTGTAGGTTGCAGCCTGCGTACTGGTAAAGTACTGCACCAGTACAGAATCATTGTAAACAGAAGTTTCTAATTGAAAAAAATAGAGACGAATTGCAGTAGGTGGTTTTCACCCACATTGGGTTTCCACCTTATATCTTGTGTTCTTGTGTGTGATTGTCTTCTACTCTATTCTACTCTTCCTAGTCACTGTTTACATAGTTCTGATGCATAAATTAATGATCAACATCTGTAGAATAAACTGAATTATAAGTTTGCATGGTATACACTGGTTTCCTTATCTGAAGTTGCGTATATACGTGGTTTTATCTAACTGAAGTAGCGTATATGATGTTAATGTAAAATGAAAAATAATCGATTTGATCTCAGTATTATTTCCAACATCTGTACCCCTAGTAGGAGGTTGAACTGACTCTTATATTAGTTTAGGTACTGGTCTACTAAAGGCTTCTTCCCTCATGGGTTGTTTTCCTCTTCAGCCACTGCAGGTTTCACAGATGGTCAATATGCTTTCATCAATTCCTCGTGAAATGACCGATCCATGGATCCAACTAGCTCCTTTATACATTGACACATACAGAGAACAAATGCAGTTGTCACCAGCTGAATTAGCCTACCAAACCATTCAATTTGCATCTAAATCTCTAGTCACTTTGGTTTCGGCCAATGGTACCACTGCCCCTTCCATAACCGCTCTTTCTTTCAATCCACTCAATCAAGTCCTACAAATGGATGAAGCTATTAGAGAGATCATGAGGTTAGAAGAGCGACTTTTTGAGGATCCGCACCATCATGTTTTGATATCTAATTTGGACACTATGCCTCTTCAAATCTTGTCACCTGACGCACATGAAATCGTTTTCTCACTGTATGTGACTATCTAAATTTTGGACTCAGAAGGAAACAGGGGAAATATTTCACAAACATTGCTCCCTGATATTTCTGTCATGAAATGCATCATGGAAAACATACAGAGTGGAGCCAATCATAATCCTGAGGAGATTGTGAGCTTCACCTGCCCGTTTAGGGACTTCCGCGATGTGTTTCCTTGGTCTTATGAGGAAATGCATGGAATAGACCATTCTAATGTCAAGCATGAGATTGAGAAAGATCGAGCGTTTTTTGATGGTATTTTTCTTGCTCGTTAATCCGAAAAACCTCGAGTCTCCTTATTTGGGCTCATTAAACTACTACAATGAAGGCTAGTTAGAGCACTTTTAGAGATATTTTATTGCTCTTTAAAAAAAGATAAACATATCCGAGTTTTTTGTAGTAGGACTTGTTAAACATATATACCGCAATCAATAGAGCACTTTTAGGGATATTTTATCGCTCTTAAAAAATATAAACATCCCCGAGTTTTCATCATTTCACTTGTTTAATATATGCAATGATGGTCATAGCACTTTTTGTGATATTTTATTGCTATTTAAAAAATAATAAACATATCCGAGTTTTTCATCATTTGCACTCGTTAAATATATGCAAACGATGCTTTGAGAAACTCTTTTGCAATCTTTTTCCAGTTCATAAACTAAAAAATACCAAAGGAGCATTATTTTTGGGCACTTTTTCTCACTCTTTAAACTAAAAAAATCTCGAGCTATGTCTTGCTGCTCATTAAAACTTGCTAAAGATGACCCAAGCATTATTTTAGGTACTTTTTCTTGCTCGTTCAAAACTGAAAAATCTCGAGTTTTTTTTACTGAGCTCATTAAGAATTCATGACAAAATGCGAGTTTAGCCTGTCACCTTGTACTCGTAACAAAATGAGGTCGACATATATTGGAAAAAAGGTTACTCTTTATCCGGGTTCAATAGATTAAAATACAGAAAAGTAACTGATCCGGGTATACTATTAACCTTTTGTCGCACTCGGTTAACAACTATGACAAAGGGACCACCATGGAGTCTCTCTTTACTGTCTTTTTAGAATCTCTAAATATGAAAAGACCACCGAGTTGTCTAGTCTAGACTCTTTAAAAACACAGACAAGATATAGAGTCGTTATTTTTACGATACTTTTCAGACTCTTAAAACATGAAAAAATCGACGAGTTTTCCTGTCTGGACTCATTAAACTAATCAGATAGGGAAAAGAGTCCTTCTTTTTGCAATCATTTTTAGACTCTTTAAACATGGAAAGATCGATGAATTTACCCCTCTGGACTCATTAAAAAATTAGATGGGGAAATTGTACAATACAACTATATTCCGTATTTGAAAGCGTGGTTTGGTAGCAATCGTTCCCTTGAACATGGCACTCCCTCAGATAAACCTTCATTTTGATAGCCTCTCAATATGAACCCTACTAACCTATGATTTTTTAGCCTATATACCCTGATGTAATTTCATCTTCGTATCTTAAACACTCTGTAGTGTTCATGAGTCTAGTGTTGTCTAGTTAAAAACATTGTCATGCCTTCTATTGTTCAAGGGTCCCCGTTTGTTTCCTCTATCAACTGATCCTACATATCCTTTCATCATGCCCTCTATTGCTTAGACCCAAATGCTCAAAAGATTCCTCAAAAAACAAAATCATTCTTGTTCAGTTTCGTGTCGACTGATGTAGGACACGCCATTGCCTACCTTTCGACAAGTTTCTTCCTATAGACTTCAACACTCTATCTAGGAAGATAACCTAGAAACACATTCAGTGCCTTGGTACTTGTAGACATTAGTGGTAGGTTACCTTGTGTTTGATCACAGGTTTTCATTATTAGCTCTATGTTAAGCGATTCTACGAGTGTTTGATGACAAAGAAATTTTTCACACTCGCTAGTTTGCACTATGCATCTTGGAGACCATCGCCATTATCAGTGGCCTTCCTCGCATCCGTTAACGGTCTCCATTATTGGATGGTAATAAGATGATTTCATGCATGTTTGACATCAACACATTTTGTCACATGTACAAATCTATGATGTTCGGTGAAGCGGGAATCAAGACTTTGGGTAGAGGCTTGCATCATTCAGCCTTGTTTCCTCTCCCAAGCTGTGGATATTGTTCTTTGGAGATAGCTATTTTAGGATGATCTATTATGACACTGGATCCGCCCTGTGCCATATTGGCGGCCAGTACTGTTATATCTTAGCTGAGAAAATTACTCTGACATAGCTATTGAGCATGGGAATGCCCGACTCAAGACATGATTTTATTAGTTTATATATATGTATCTGTGTTGTATCATGTTTTCCTTGCCACCTGAAACTTCTCTCTCTCTATACAAAGATTTTTAATAGAAAATTACAGTGTTTTATCATAAATTATTTCGACCATCGTTTCTGCCTCTGATCTCATAATTTAGGGGGCCTCTGTTATAGGCCAAATTGACCTCCTCATCAACTCAGAGGTGAAAGACAAGATCACTGAAGCAATGACCACAGTTGTAGGCCCAGAATTCACACTAAAGCTCTCTATACACTGTCAACTTGCTTTATAAATCTTGTTACCAAGTGTTATCACTGAAAAGATTTCAAAGGAAAAGGGTAAGGTAATGGAGAATTGGCCTTGGTTATTCTCAAGTTCCTTTCATGCATAAGAAGCACTTGGCAAACTCAGGGTCACCATACATCAGAGTTCTTTGAAGGATCAAGCAAGGCATGTAAGTTTTGAACAACTTCATGGTAGATGGAAAGGCCATTTCAAGCAAAGGAAAGATCAAGAGAGTTGAATTGGCATTAAAACTGTGTTTTGGTGATTACACAACAGTTTCGTAGCGCGCGCTACGAAACTGCTGAAGATAATGCCTAATGCATAGTAGTTTCGTAGCGCGCTACGAAATTGCTGTAGCTGCATATTTTGATATAGTTGACCAGTTTTGAGGAACAAAAGGGAAACCTTTTTGAAAGGGAGTTTATGAATAAGGATCATTCACACAACACAAACATCTAGCAAGGGCTTATATCTCATGTCATCTTCACATTGCAGAGACAGCTAAAAGGTTAGGTTTGTTAATAATCTCAGATGGAGTATATGCTCATATCGTCTTTAGTGAGAAGAAATTCATTCCAATGGGATTCTTTGCATCAAATATACCAATAATTACTCTTGGGAGCACTTTGGAAGCAACAAATATGAAGGAGAAGTTAACAAGGCTCGCTACATGCCACATAATTCATTTTGTCATTGCAACGAAGACAATGAGCTCAAATGTTTATGTGTGTGATTACAACAAGCATCCATCAAAGGCTCCTCAAGAAAGGGTTTGCAATCCTGAATTGATTGAAAGGTCATTCTAATGAAGGATATGGCTTGACATGAAGTCCTCTAAAAGAAGGTCACATACTAAGTGGTTCAAACAATGCACAATATGTTTGTGGGATATAAACGCTGGATTTGGAAAGAAAGTGCTTGAGGCCAATCAAATAGTTAAAGGTTCATGAGGGAGTAGTTGAAGATGTTTCATGGCATTTCAAGGATGAATACCTTTTTGGCTCTGTTGGAAATGATTGCCATTTTCTCATATGGGACATGCATACACCTGCACCTAACAAGCCTCAAAAATCAGTTGTAATTCATCAAAGTGAGGTTAACTCTTTGGCCTTTAATCCATTCAATGAGTGGCTGTTGAGAAAAGAAATCCCAAGAAGTCCAATTCTTGGCCTTAAACTATGGTTTTTGTAATTATACAGTGTTTTCGCAGCGCGCTACGAAACCCCTGTAGCAGACTGTTTTAGCAGAAAAAACTCTGTTTTCTGCGTCTACTAGTAAATTTCCAGAAGGGTTTCTGAGCAGCTGAAACCTTAATTTTGAAAACTGAAAGATGATTTTATTCCTAACATAGGAAGCTACAAAAACCTCTTTCAGTTTCCTCAAATTAATTCTGAGCTGGGAGAAACGGGTGACCAAAGTTGCGCTACGAAACTGCTGTAGGTGCAGTTTTTCATCTCCTGTTTGCCACGTGTTTTTCAAGGACAGTTTCTGGACAGCTGGAGAAATGTTTTAAAACACCAGGAGAGGTTTTTGTTCTGGACAACATGGGCTACAAAAACCTCCTTCAGTTTTGTAAAATGTGGCATGGATGAAGAGATAAAGGCTCTGCAATTTTCAAGGAGATAAACCTAAAAAACAGGGAAACATGTTCCCTAATTTCTAGGGTTTGTCATCAACAGTTGGGTGACCACGTGGGAGGCTTCATCAAGTTCGACATCATGGAGTTTTAGGTGTCAAATAATGTCTTAAATGT
>APFE030751888.1:0-22784 GCA_000404065.3 Pinus taeda
AAATGGTCCTGACGGGCTGTGTAGCTTGCATATGTCATTGCAATTCCTTTTAATATATGCTTGACATCCTATAGTCCACCTAGTTCCATACATGAAACAACTGAATCTTACTACAAGGCATATCTTCTTCCCATGGAAAGCCCATGTGTAGATTATTCACATTCTATATTAATGGAATATTCTAGAGGATTTCTCATAGGAGATAGCTCATAGAGCCACAAGGACATAAATTTCATATCAACATTGAGAAAATTCTTGAACCAGAGATAGAGGGAACATCCAATAGTGGGATGCATCTCAGAACAATCTCTATATCAGTAATGTCATCCATCTCACAAAGGATTAGGATGCATGTGCAATATGTACCGTGGGCCATACAAAACTTAATCAATTCCATACTCATTCTTTTCTTCAGAATTTAAAAGATAAACGATGTTCTCTTCAGGAAATGGGAGGGTTTCCTTAGCACGTCATTACGACTAATCAAGATAGCACACTACTAGGTGTTGTTTGCACTTTATGTAAAAAGCCACTCATATGGTGACTATGTTTTTATCATGCCTACGCTGATGCTTACTATCTGTTTGGTTCTTCTTACTACCCAAAGCTACAATGTTGTGTGCTAATTACACTAGAAACAAGTTAAGGGATACTAGTTCATGATACTAATTATAAGGTTCATATCAATTGTAGATGTCATCATTACATATAACATTTCTGACAAAAGAACAATGGGAGAAAGTAGAATGGAAGCTTTAGGAAGTGTGTGCATGATTGGTAGGTTTAAAACTCAAACTAACACCTTTTTGATTCGATTAATTGTTGTTTCCCTTTCAGGGCATACCTTTTCTTCTTTTTTCTTGCCTTATTGATGGTTTTGGAGGCATTCACTACTAGAAAAAAGGATTCAGTTGGATAATGGTATTACTAGTTGATCAATTATTTCCACCTTTTGTTTAGTGAAGTTACTACTTTTGGAATTAACACAACTTTTGTAAGCGTGTGAGTTAAATAACCCATATCTATCCCACTAGATGGACAGATAAAAAAATTGTTCCCTTTTGACCTTATCCACTAATCTAGAGAGGTTCGAATTTATTGGATCAACAAAACTAATTTTCACACTTACGTTGTCCTTTGATATGGAAATGTTTATCCAATGATTTTCTGATCGAGGTTCATTGAAAGTGCCTGGTTGGATAAGGTAGCTATCTTGCAATGGCTACCAAAGATTGGATTGGCAATATTTCTTTAAAAACCTCCTATATCCAGCTGAGTATCATATCGGGTTTAACCATCACATCCTTCTTCATCTCATCATATCCATGCAACTATGTATTAAATCTAGTTTCCATGGTCATCTATTGAATGACGTTGATACCTCAACACTTAGTGTGTATGAGGGTGTGCTTTCATATAGGAAGTGAATATAGAGATATATAATAGACAAGTATTTATATGGGGTTATGCCATAGGATGGTAATAAGTTGTTAAAAACATGAATCACAGTTTCTAGGGACTGGGGACTCATGGTGTTTGTGTCATTTCCAATTTCTCATTACCTCTTTAATACGAATGAAATACAACCCCTTCCAGAGTCATTTACAATAATTCAATCCCAAATCCAATGTCTAATATGTCCAAAATTCCTTCAATCAAAAGCTTCCTGGAATCACTAATACCATCTGGGAATTTTCCCTTACCTTCCACTGCTCCATGTCGCACTTCTCAAAATACCAGTCTTCATTGTCATAAGGGAGGGTTTCACTTCAATTCCATATCGTTAAGTAATAATATAAGGCAGAGCATTGTAGGAAGGAATATATCGTGGAACCATGCTATGAAAATAATGACAAGAAGAGATGATACGATTTCAACAAGGGGAGTGAAGTACAATTGGTTGAAGCTCATGTTCAATGTATTGGTGTTATTGTAGCTAGTATTTACTTTCTATTATTTCTCATGGCATTGTTGAAGAACTAATTTTACAAGGAATAACTGAGTCATTGGGAACGTTCCCTTGTATGCATTGAAATCTCCCGATTATAAGAGCCCCTCGATTTTCTATTTAATTGATTTCAATTACAAGAGCAGGATGAAGATCATCTGTGCATAGCTATGCATGGGTTGAAACCCATCAGCCGGTCATTTTAAAGGAGCAAGTAGATCAGAAGAATCGACTATTCAATCTGTTTATAAATTGTAGTGATATGAATAAATTTATGTGGATTTCATTATGCTTTGAACATGGTATGGGTATATCTCCCATTTGGCATAGGATGTTTATTGTTATAATGACCAAAATCACTCGTGTAGTTGCATACAGGTATGACCATTGTGTTCCCACCATAAGATACAATTGCCTCCATCAAACAATGATGGCACCAATTTTTTGTAATTATGCATAGGATGCATGGAGTTATTGACTATCATACACCTGATAGGGTGTTTGATGAATGAGTGAGGTAGGATTATATGGGAATAATAAATCATCCAGTTTGTATGGATCTCAAAGAAAATTCTTGGTGGAACTCTAAATCCCACATAAAGGTATGTAGTTGCACTACACTACACTCTAACATTGCAAAAAAAGAACATATATATATTATATATATTATTATATATATATATATACTATTGTCCTACAAGTTATTCCAATCTAATTAACTTCTTTAAAAATTCAATCAACTTCCAACATGCTAAGCATGTCATATGCTCTTGATGAACTATAGTGGAGGAAAGAGCAATACAAAAAAGATAACTACAAATTAACATATTGATTAATTTCAATTGGTTACTAGAAGAATTTAAAATTTTATTTATTAGATTTATTGAATTTGTTAAAACCTAAGCCATTAATGAAGGCTATCATGGGGGCCTAAATACTATAAACCATAAGTTAAGAGTGATACATTCATAGTTATAAATATGCATAGCAATTGGGTAATATGGGTGAAGTATGGTACCATAACCATAGTATTAGTGAGATATTCAATTAGATCACAAGCAGTATCTCTATCATGAAAATTATGGTGGTAAATAAGTAATTTTAAATTATGTTTATTGGATTAAAATTTTGATGATATGGTCATGATGTTATTTACTCATTGTAAAAGAAAATTATGAGTTGTATGATTGCTATACTAGGGCATGGCTAAATAAAATCCTAACCAATACCTAAAAAGATAGTCCACTCAAAGACATAACTTATTGGATTAAATTTTATAGAAATCCTAAGAAAGGATGATTATATAAAAGAGGAAATGTTAAACTCTAATAAAGTAACTAAAAAAAAAGAAGATATATAATATCAAATGTTCCCTTTCACATACCATGGACAAAATGAGAAAAAAAATCAAAAGTAAAAGTATACAAAAGGAAATTATATACATCAAAAGTAAAAGTATATAAAAGGAAATTATATACCTCATTAGATAAGAGACCCATGATATACTATACATATTAACAAAAGTTGATGGTTAATTAAGTGGGTTCCACCCTAGAATGATTTCTAAGGTGTTATGGAAGGATATCTAATTGTAAAGGTTCCCATGAAATAATGTTAAGTTCGTAAAGGACATGTTATAGTATAAGACTATGTAATTGTACAAAATGTCTTTCAATTTAATCTTTTGATTAGTGTATCTACATGTAATGATTCAACTCATTTTGGAATGTGATTTATTTCTTCGGTTAGGGAAAATGCTATAAAAGGGAACTTATCCTCAATGTGACCTCACCAGGTTATTATATTTCATGACATATGCATCCTTTGTTGGATATGTATAGTTGGAGCTATAGGTGTCGTTGGGTAAAAAAATATATAAACAAAGTATATATAATAGTGCTTAGTGCATTAGAAAAATCTTGAGTAGCCTGCTTTTATACACTAGATTCAAAGACTCCAAATTAGTAAACAAAGATTTGGTAAACCAAAAGGTTTCACATAATTAAACCCATGATGATCTAAACATCTTATGCTAGTAGTAAAATAAAAAATTCATCAAGTAAGATAGGATAAAGGGTAACAAAATGAGAAATAAATTATGGTTAAATTAATATGATGACTTCATGATATTGGCAGATAAGTGGTACTGGTAATTGAGATTGTGCAGAGAATTGATTCGATTAAATAACATGACTCATTATGTATGGAGTACTTTTAAGTACCTAATGATCATTTTATTGGTTAAATATGAAGTAAGTATCATAGTGAATAATATACTTTATGACTAAGTGGGAGGAATATTCTGTTGTTGTTAAAACCTTGTGCAAATGAGAGATTTAATCCAAAAACTCAAAGTTATTTGTATGATAACACTGTAGTATACACGATTAATTTTATTACTATTTTGATGACATTGTACGACAACCACATGACATGGGAAAATGAATGGCTAAATAAAAGCACTTGAATACTTTGACATAAAAAAAAATCACTGGTTGCAGACGTTGAACAGGTTTATGAAATTCATTATTCTCCTATTGATAAACTGAGTACGGTATCTTCAACTTAGATAAAGGTAATATAACTAAATGGAGGAATTTTCGGCATAACACAAACATGGTTAGAAACTTGTGGATGAAGTATATGTCGTACATGTGAGGCTATGGACATTGGTATGATGTACTAGTTGTACAGATGGTACTATGTACAAGAGGTACATGTGGTACTAATATGGATACATGTATTGCATAATAATATATGACACATATAGTTGTGTGCATGTAATACACACTATGTGAAGGTACGCATGAAGGCATTAGGTGACTGTATGGTATGGAAACCAACTTGGAGTGCATAGAAAAGAAGGAAGTTGAGAAGTGATTGAAGGATAAGTATCAATATTTTATTTCAGTTGTATGCATGTTATTGTCAGTTTGATATATGAAGATTATAATGGATGAGTGCAGATGATTCTATTCAGCAATAACACAAAGGCTTAGAAGAATCTAGGTGAAGAACATGCGTTTCTTCAAATCAATAAATGACAGCCAATATAATTCGTAGCTACTGAAATAGTAGTATTGTATATCAAATTATGATAGTAATTGTGGTAAACATAGTTGAGTTTTGTACATCCAAAATATTTCACAAGATTGACTGAAACCAATGTTATAGGTACAATGGAAGGAGAGGTGTTGGCATAACTCCTTTGCAACCTATATATTTCCATCAGGAAATCTGCATCAGATGGAAAGGCCATGGGAGAATGTAAATTCAAAAATAGCTACCTGTGAATGAGGAAATAATAATATAAGATGTAATAATACACCTAGGGTGGTGTAAATTTGAGGGGAGGAGTATGTCATAACAATCCCTCATGTGTAAAAATTTGTTAACCTAAAACGAGAAAAGATAGGTCTGATGTGTAACAAGAAAAGTAAATACTTTATGAAATAAGTAAAATATTTAATCACTTGGAAAAGCGAGACACCAAGAGAAGAGATTCTTACCAAATCCCATTGATGAATGGGAATGGATAATTCTTTCATGATGAATATTCTAGATTGAATTCTAGATAAGTTGGATGGATCGGACATAAATGTCCATTGAGAAAAACATAAAAGTTTTGTGGGAGAGAAAGGAATTTTTTTATGAGGAAAAGCCTCGTGGGAGAGAAAGGCAAGGTTCTCTAAGAAAATCCTAGACAATGTAGGAATTTACAGGGTAAGTTCCTCAGACAGAACACCAAAGGACACTTCTCACAAATAGATCACATATCAATACACCAGTATTCTTGACGTGGTTAAAACCTTCAGAGAGTGAAACCGTCCACGCCCTGAGCCAACGCAACCACTTCAGGAATTTTTTTAATAAAAGAATGAAAATTTACATAAGATTCTCTCATGAATGGTTACCCTACAAATGAGCCTCCATGCTCTTCAAATAAAGATCATGGACCAATCAGATGTTAAGAAATGGATCAAGTGTCGGTAATACTGAGGAGAGAGTGAATCATCAAGTTGTATGTTACAAAAGTACATAGTAAAGAAACACACTTTACCTAAGTCTACACTGGACCAAGTTATACTTAACTATTTCTGATGTGTTAGAATATCCTAACATCTCCCATTAAGAACAACCTGGGATAGGATTGAGATGTACAAATATGACACAATAGGAGAATGAAGGAGGCATTAGAGCCTGTCCCCCCTTAGTGACAACCTCCTAAACTCCAACCATAAATTGAAGTTTAGTAAACTTTTCCTCTGTGAGAGCCTTTGTAAAGATGTTTGTAACTTGATCATGTGTTGAATAATATTGCACTTCAAGAACATGGTCATGAATGAGATTTCTGATGTAGTGCACGTGCAGTTCAATGTGTTTGTTGTGGTGTTGTTGGACTGGATCTTTGCATAGTTGAGTATTGATTATCACACCAAAGTGTAGTCAGATGCTACTACTCAAAGACCAAACTCTGATAGGATCTGACAAAGCCACATCGCTTCCTTACTAGCTTATACAACACCACGATATTCTTCTTTTGGTGAAGAAAGAGAAATGGCACCTTGTTTCTTGCAAGCCCATGTAATAGGTCCTGAACCAAGAGTGAACACATAACTGCAGTAGACATCCAATATTTAGGTTCACTAGCCCAATTGGAATTAGTGAAACCAACCAATAGAGGAGATGCTTATAAAATATAATGAATCCCATACTAAATTGCATTAGACTCAGTATTTGCATATTGCCATCAGTGATCAAAATTTCTCTTTTCATATTCATTTTAGGTGTCCCACATAGAAATATTTTATCATTCGACTAGGTCATGCAAAAAAATTAGTCACTCATGGTAGTCCTAGTCCAAAAACATCACTCTTCCCTAAATGTCATTACTTTCCAGAATAGTTTCATATCTTGTTGACTATGCATCATCCATAAAGTTACTTTTATCATGGCATTTGTATCAATCATGAGGTTATTATGTCATCTTGAAATTCAGTCCTTCAAGGTCTCATTAGGTCTTTTAGGGTTTTTCAAGGTTTCATTAGGTCATTAGGTTTGTGAAGGCTCCAGCACATTATATAATACCAGCAAGTAAAGGGTGATCGAATAACATCCATTCACCATGTGAAGATGATTTTTAAAGGGAAATGCTTATTTCATTCTATAATTTTATGTATTTCAAATGTAATAATTTCACCATCCCAAGTTGTTATCTCAATGTTCCAAAGATGCCAAACCATCAGAATATCAATTTGTCAAAGGAAATAGTCAAGTGAAAGGATAAAGTTTAAAATGGTTAAGTGCATGCCAAAGGGAGTTGCCTTTTCCCAAGGGTGTCCAAATCATCATTTTCCACAAGTACTAAACCCTAAATTCCTCACCCATTGAGCTAGGGTTGGCTATGGAATCAAATAGGTCTAAGTATATGAGGCATAAGGGAGGTCATTTCAGAAAGTATGAGGATATTCCAACTCATAAACATCATGTCTCCATCATTTTTCAAGAAGTCATTTCAAGGGACAAATCATTTGCCACACATAGGGCCGATTTTTATTCAAACTATTCTTTATACAAAATAGGGATGAATTTGGAAAACGTGAGAACATTTTTTTCATAATAGGGCAAGGATGAAAAACCTCCTTCACTTTTTACACAGGTTTTAGGGTTTTAGAGAAATGTAAAAAATAAAATTGCTACAAGAGAGTTGCTTCACTTCTAGAGTTATCTTGAACAAATAAATTTGTCTCCTAGCTAGTGTCCAAATGACTTTCTTGATGAGTCAAATGATAACTAGACAAAAATAGCTTTCCAATGAGCTATCATGCACTCAATTGGGAGTTGACGAAGATGTCCAAAAGTTTCCTCCAAGAGAACACTTCATTTTTGTACCCTCATTATGCACTTTTCGATGAGTCTTGGGAGAATTTACTTTTTAGGGGATATAATTGATCATTTTTAGTATTTGATAGGTCCATTATCTAGCCAAAAGAGAGGCCTTTCAAAAGGCTATCATGGGCTCCATTTGGACTCCAGGAAAGCATCCAGCAGTAGCCAGTAAAAAGGAGCTATGCATAGATTAGGAGGCATTGTGCATAGAGGAGGGAGCATTGTGCATACAAATAGAGCACTACACATAGGGCCTATTTACCAGTTCATTTTTTCACGGTGCTACGCAAACAACCGAAATGTTTCACACCTGTAAAAGGAAGTGCACATAGGGCCGGTAAACACCAAGACCACCCTATCAACCATCTAAATTGCTCTTTCACTATCTAGAGCCTCTAAGCATGCAAGTACACTCCTTGAACCATCCTCTTGGCACTCATTTCATGATTTGGAAGTTTGTTTTCTATTTAAAATTTTAAACCCTAGTTTGTCTAAAAAGCCTCCCTACACCTATCCCCTATACCCTAATCCCAAGACAAAATCCTTAAGCCCCTACTTACTAAACAATCCCTACCAAAATATGCCCTCCTTCTCACTCTCACATCATACATATCTCATCCTACATCACACAAATTCCTCTCCCCTTCCCCTATCCCTATTCACTATAACTCCCACTTCTTGATTACCTTATCTAGGGTTTCTAAAGCTTAAAACTAAAAAACATGGATAAAGAGGATAAATATTATGAGGAGAAAGATAAAATCACTTAGGCTACCTTGAAAGAAAAGGACGCCAAAATTCGGAAGCTTGAGACCGATTTACAAGGGGCCAAATATATCATCTCCTTTTATGAGCAAGAGAACAAGTAGCTAGAGGTCAAGCGATAATTGATGCAAACCAAGTACATAAAGGCAAAGAGGGAGGCTACAACGACCAAGTTTCACCTTGATGACAATTATGGAGATTATGGAGAACCAGATGATTGATAAGGACAGAGAAACAAACCAAGAACAGGATTTGTAACATAAGATTCAAGAAAATGAAGACAAGGCTAAAACAAACACTCAAAGGAAAAAAAGGAGGGTGATAGGCATAATTTTCTTGCTGAAGCTTCCTTAGCTAACCAAGACACTTGATGGTGGTGGTATCCAACAAATTTTGAGTAATTATGAGCATGTTTTGAGAAATTTTTCATTTTTTGAAAATTTAGTAGTTTTTGACACTTGAATTTTGGCTCTATGTGCAGCACCATTGGCGTTGCGCTTTTCCTAGGAGCATCTAATGATGCAATGGTTAGAATATTTGGATTCAAAATGATGATTACATGCAACCTTTCCATTTTCTAAGCTTTTGGAGCAAAAATGGTCAACCAAAAGGTCCAAACACACCAAACAATGAGCTTTCTACCATCTTTTTGAGTCACATAAGCAGTCTCAGGAGAATTCCTTTTTGAGGGGTCAAATGAACTGAAAATGTAAAAATTCAAGATGTTATGGAAAGTATTCTTGAAGATATTTCTCACAAGATATTCTGTATCCAATCTGTACACCAGGAAGGCCTCCGAAATGGCCCTAAAAAAGTGTTGTGCATAGAGCTTGGGCACTATACATAAGACAATGTTCTGCTCAATTTGCCCTTTACTATGCCATGACTGTGATTTTTGGGTTTTCTCTCATATATGATGTTTTACTAATGTAAATGGTGACTAGGCATGTAAATAGGATGAATATTAGTTACCAGAGAGTAGATTCATTGGATAAAAAGTTTTCTTGAAGTCAAATGAATCAGTTTCCTCCCTTTTAGAGGCAAGTTGTTAAGGTTTCCTGCATTCCAATTTCTTGTTTAGATTTTGATGGATTAGCTCATCATGTTAGGGATTCGACCCCTCAGGATGGGAGGAGGTAGAATTAGGGTCTATATCTTCTTTTTATTTTTCGTTGTAAAGGGTTGGACTCAGTTAGATGCTTATGCTTTGATTAGACATCATTTTGTATCAGTTTTCAGCAAGAGATTGAATGAAAGTTGCAACTATTTCTTGTGGATCCATATGGTGTGATGCTTAATTCATTTTTTGCTATTGTGATCATATGTTAAGATCTTTTTTGTACTTCATCAATCATTTCATTACTTTAAGTGGATGCTTTCAAGTTGATGGGTAGAACCCATACTATTTATGCTCTATTTTAAGAGAATATTCACAGTTAATGCTTTATTTAGTTTAGGAAGAATCCATGTTGCTTACTTGCACTTTCTCGCTCCTCACCTATCTTAAATAACCTCATTGATCAAACCCTAGAGTGTTGAGCCTTGTTCCTACCTTTCCCCATCAGACACCCTACAATTTTGACCCAATTTCCTTTCCCTAACTATTTGTCTACTCCTTATCCAACAAAACCCTTCAAAACCAAATCAAACCTTGTGCTACTATACCTAGCCTAACATCATTTTCTTAATACATTCATCTTGGCTGAGATCCTTACGAAGAGAGCCCTCTCCTGGCTTAGTAGGGCTAGCTACTTGGCTAAGTGTTGTTTGTGGTTACCCTGACATGACCTTCCTTCAGCCTAAGGTTCAATCCAGGTGATAAAAAATTATACCTTGAACATAACGAAGTATTCCTTTAGCTTCTTTCCGATGAATTTCATGTGGATTTTGCATAAACTGAGAAATAAGGCCAACAAAAAAGGAAAGATCAGGATGAGTATGGGTCAGATATAGAAGTTTACCTATAAGTTTATGTTATAAGGTAGCATCAACTTCAGGGGAAGTACAAGTGACTGAAAGTTTTGCTCCATACTGAAAGGGAGAAGGAGCTAGCTTACAGTATTCCATGTGAAAATGGCATAGAAGGTCATAGGCATACTTGGATTGGGAAAGGGAAATACCTTCCATGCATTACAAGACTTCAAGACCAAGAAAATAATGTAAGTGTCCTAAGCCTGTCATTTCAAACTTCTGTTTAAGGCTGAACTTCACATGGTTTATAAGGTTGGGAACATTACCAAGAGGGATAAGATCATCAACATAAAGGACAAGAATGATAAGATACTTGCCCTCTTTCTTGGTGTAGATAGTATTATCAGAATGACACCTAGATAAGCCAGTTTCTAAAAGAAGGCTTTCCATTTTGGCATACCAGGCTCGAGGGGATTGCTTGAGACCATAAAGGGATTTCTTAAGCCGACATACAAGGCTGGAGTCTGTTTCTATAAGTCCAGTATGTTGTTCTGTATATATTTCTTTATGCAAGTCCCTATGCAAGAAGGCAAATTTAACATCCATCTGATGGACTTCCCATTTGAAAGAGGCAGCAAGGGAAATAACAAGGTGAATAGAGTTCATTTTGGCGACAGGGAAGAAGGTTTCAGTATAGCCAATGCCTTCAACTTGTGAAAAACCCTTAACAAAAGGATAAGCTTTATGTTTATCAACTTTTCCATCTAGTCCACACTTGGTTTTGGAAACCCATTTGCATCTAACAAGTTTTGTCCCTTTGGAAGAGGAACACGATCACATGTATCACAGGATATTCCAACACATAGGAAACAGTTAAGTATAACTTTGTCTAGTGTAAATAGGAAATAGTTAAGTATAAATGGATAAAAAATATCCATAAAAGTGGGATGCTGCTAATGGAAACCATATCATGATTGAGCGTATTAAAGACCCATTGCAGAGATCAACATGAGGGAATTGGCCCATCAAAAAAACTTGCAGCTCAGGGGTGAACTGTAAGAGTGAGTTCTAGGTTGAGTGGTAGTGCTCGGTTTCCAAAGTGACCTTATTTCCATATTTTGATCTTCTTCAAGTGCATGGGATGTACTGTATGTTTGTCTCTCTCTCCTTATATTTCAAATCTATCAGAATATGTGTAAATTTTTATGTGTTATCTTTATTTATGGGAATGATTGAATGCTTATGCATGTGGGCACTAATGAATGTAAAGTAAGTCAAAGTGTGTAGTTGATGGTGGGATCATAATATGTGATTATTAATATTGAATTAAGGAGATAGGTGACTAATGGTATCCATGTTCCTATGTAAAATGTAATGATAGTAAGACAACTTTGTATGATGAATAAATATGTTTTAAGTTTGCAGTTGTACAACCAGTGGTTACGATTATCTATGCTATGCATTATGCATTGTTGGGAAAATTTCATCCACTGCAGATCCTTTTTAGCTAACTTTTCATATTACATAATATATATATGTTAGTAATATGACCATGATGGAGCGAAATGCTAGCTACAATGTATTTATGACCATGGTTCCATTAAGGCTTCTATTGAATCCTCAGAGGAATGAAACTCAAATGCAAGATATTGGATGATCAGGATTGGTTCTTCCTCTATGTTGTGTTGTATGCATGGGTAGCATTTCATGCGTTAACCTTGTTATGAGGTTATTATATATGCATACAAGTGAAAGATATTGCATATAAATTTAATCCAAGTTAAATTTAATGAGGGAACATAAAATGTTGAATTTATTGTTGGCTCTAGGAAGTATCTACTAGTAGCATGGGATTTTTAGTACAGGTCAAAGAGGTATGTTACACTTGAGGATAAAGGCTATTATGTGATCTTATCAAAAGGAAATCCATTCCTTCGATAATAGCCATGGTTTAAGCAAAGAATATAGGGATTCAAGAGAATAATCTCTCTAAGCTGGAGGTAGAGGAGTGTGTTTCTTTGAGCACAAAATGAGAAAGGGTGTAGAGCTGAGACATTGGCGAGTTGTGGCATAGGTGATTGCACCACTTTCATCATGGGGCTTGGAAGATATTGCAGCAGATCTCTACGATTCTTCCCAAAGGTACACTTGACAAATTTGATGCGTGAAAGGGGTGTGCTTTGGGAGAATACATCAAGTCTTCCTTTCACTATAGAGACAATTGAGTAGAGGCTATTCTAATGTGATTTCATTCATATGTGTGTGGACCATTATCAAAAAAATCTACCAGAAAACACAAGTATTATGTATCATTTGTTGATGACTATTCTCATAAATTTTTGATATTTTTGATGCAAAAAAAGGATCAAACATTCACAAATTTTTGTGAGTTAAAAGAATTATGGACAAAGAGTCAGGAAAGAAGGTTAAAGCTCCATGGAGTGAGAATGTTGGTGAGTATGTGTCAAACAAGTTTAAAAACTTATGTGTAGTGGAAGGGATTAAACAAGAGTTGACAACACCCCATAACCCTCAGCAAAATGGGGTGGCTGAGAGGAAGAATAAAGGCATAGTAGGGGTAGCGATGGTGATGTTGCATGATCATGGCCTACCACTACACTTGTGGGTTAAGGCATGCAACACAATGATTTATGTTCAGAACCATAGTGCATGTCAGATACTTGAGATGAAGACACCAAAGGAGACTTATTTCAATAAATGGCCAGATATTGGTAACTTCAGGATTTTTGGGTCATCAGTATATTTCCATGTGACCAAGGATGCACAAAAGAAGCTTGAGCTAACAACAAAGTTGGGGATATTTATGGGGTACACTAGTACAACTCACAACCATTGGGTGCACTTGCTCACGAACAGGATTGCAGTGGTTCACAAGGATGTTAGATTCAATGATGATTCGCCCACTAAAAATTTAAAACCCCTTAATTTCGCCAAAGGGCGAACATTCGCCCCTAAAATTTTCTATGCTTGTGGATGAGGAGATTTTAGCTCCTAAGGTTAAGGATCCTCAGACTCATGTGGAGCAGCCACATGTAAAGCATCTAGGAGTGGAGACATCCACCCAGGCAGAGTCTTCCAGAAAGGAAAGAAAGTGTAGTAGAGAGACTGACATATTGTTGGATGATTCACAGGAGAATCTAGGAGCACTCACTTCTCAATGTAGGTAGAGGAGGTCACCTTAGAGGTACACTAGATATGTTTCTCTTATGGGTGAATGTGTTGTGGCAGAGTCTTCTACCTTTAAGGAAGTAGTGCGGCAGCCAGTTTGGGTTGATGCCATGGTGGAGGAGTATGACTCCATAACTTGTAAAAGTGTTTTTGATTTGGTCCCAAGACCAGAGCACAAGTCAGTGGTGAGCTCTGGTTGGCTTTACAAGGTAAAGCAAGCTACACAACGTAGTGTGGAGAAGCATAAGGCTAGATTTGTGGCACGTGACCTTTAACCGGTAGAGGAGATTGACTATGGTGAGACCTTTGCTCCTATTGCAAAATAATTGTCGATCAGATCTATATTATCACTATCAACACAGATGGGTTGGAAGATAGAATAGATACATGTAAAGATAATCATCCTTAATGGTATAATTGAGGAAGAGGTGTACATAGAGTAGCCTAAACGTTTTGAGACCCTTGACCATGATTTGCATGTGTTCTGACTCAAGAGACCATTGTATGGGCTAAGGCAAGCACTCCATGCTTTGTACACCATGGTAGATAGCTACTTCACTGGGTTGGGCTTCATGAAGAGTGAAGAGGATGCAAATCTGTACCACATAATGGTTGAAGGTAAACTATTCATCATTGTATTTTCTGTTGATGATCTCATACTCATAGGTGAATATCAACTAATCAAGTCTTGAAAGGAGGACCTTGCAAGAGAGTTTGAGATTAAGGACATGGGGCTCATGTGTCACCTTCTTGGCATGGAGGTATGACAAGGTGATGGGGATTTGCTTATTTCTCATGGAAAGTATGCCAACTAGATACTTAGGAGATTCCACATTGAGAGCGACAAACCCACGGAGGCTCCTTTAGCAAGTAATCAGAGGAAGGAGGATACCACTTCTATTGGAGTAGTGGAAGTTATTGTTTGCAGGCATATTTTGGGTTCACTCATGTACTTTGTGAACACACGACCAAATATATGCTATATAGTTAACCAACTTAGTCAAGCTATGGGTAGGCCTATAAAGTTGTATTGGAAGGCACTAAAGCATGCATTGAGATACCTCAAGGACACTTCTCAGTATGAATTATAGTAGATACGGATAGAGGGAGTGAAGCTTCAAGGCTTCACTAATGCAGATTGGTAGGGAGCCCATCCAACTAGAAAAGAAGATGAGGAGGGATCTTCAGTATTAAGTTAGTGATATTTTCTTGTTAAACAAGAAACAAAGATTAGTTGAACTCAGTTCGGTAGAGGCAGAGTACATGACTGCAAGTTAGGAAACATGTGAGACCATCTATATGAGGAAGATCCTAGTTGGTTTGTTTTCTCAGTAGATGTATCCAACTGTGATTTACTGTGATAATTTGAGTTGTATCAAACTCTCTAAAAATCTAGTTTTTTCATGATTGGTCCAAGAATATTGATATCCAATATGATGATGTTAGACATTATGTATCGAGGTGTATTATGTTGTTAGAGTACAATCCCACAGAGGAGAAAGGTGTTTGCATTTTGTAAAAGGCATTGTCAAGATTTAAATTTGGATTTCACAGAGACTGGATCGGGATAGCTAATAATCCCTTTCATGCTTAGAAGAAGTGTTGAGAAATGGAAATAAGAAATTCTAGTTTAACTTGTCCTTGAATTAAACTGAGAATTAAAATTGAATTCTATCCTCATAACAACTTGTAAATAATTAATTAAGTTTTATTAACTTACACTAGTACAAATGACTAATTACTTACTAAAAAAACAACTAAGATTTGCATATAAATGACCATTTTTCAATTAGTGACCAACAGTAGTTAATTTACAGTATCTTATAACGTGACCAACTTTTGCTCATTTCTAGCCTAGTCATTAATTTTTTCCTCAATTTTACCATCTAGCAGTATACTTAGTCATAAATTTGGTCATAAATTTTTCATTGATTTAGTCATTAATTGTCGCAATTAATGACCAAATATAGAACAAAATATATTACTATATGAATCCTCGAGAAAACCAATTAATAACAAAAGAAATCTGACCAAAATGTTGGTTGTGTTGTAAGATACTCTAAATTAGCTACTAATAGTCATATATATATGCAATTTTTAGTCATCATTTGAAACCAATTAATGACCAAAGAAATATGACTAAATTTTAGTCATGTTATAAGATACTGTAAATTAGCTACTAATAGTTGTATATATGGAAAATTCAATCATCATTTTAATAAAAAAAATTATCATTTGGAGTTGTCATTTCTCTTTTTTTAGTATTTTTCATATTCATTATATAAATGATTGATTTAATAGTTTCTATTCATTTCATTTAATTTCATTTATAACCATTATAAATTACTAATTTAGTCATATATTAATTTTATTCATGTTCATCATTAATTAATAAAAATTGATACAGGATGATATTTGAACATGATCCACCTTGCATGTCCTAGGATGTGATACAAACATTTCTTAACATTGCAGATTGGTATGCCTCACCTGGTGGCACCTTCATCAAGATGTTTGGAACGGAGAATCCTCTACATGAGTTACCAAGTTTTTCGATGGAAGAGGTTGCATATCACATCTCCACAGGGTTATCAGTAAGACTCCATCGGAGGAAGAAGGCACCATGGCATACTCTTTCTTTGGAGATTTGGTTGTACAAGATCCTTACATTGAAATTTACATATGTTGAGATGAAAAACTACAGGAAACAATACCATAGGATGCAACAACAATAGTAGTAGTGAGAAATAAATTGGTAGAAGACAAAGGCAAGAGGAATATTTCTGAGAGTGCAGAGGATGAGCAAAGCTACAAGTTCAAAGAAGGTCCACTTGTTGAGACAGTAGCTTTGGATATAGATGAAAAGAGGTGACAATGTGAATGGAGAGTGGAGTAGAGGGGAAGAGAGAGGTAAAGGTTAGAAGAGACTTAAAGGAGATTGCAAGAGATGGAGAAGAAGTTGAAATCAAAACAAGAGATCGAGAGGAGAGAAAAGGAAGAAAGGAAGAAATATGAATAGGAACAAGGATATGGTGTATTGATATAGAAAATTGTGTAGATACAGGTTGAGACAGCATAGCAATGAGTAGATGAAGAAAAGCATGAGTAGGTGGAGGTTTGGGAACTTTATCAGTAGGTTGAGAAGTTGGTTGAGACAACAAACATGGAGACAGAAGAAGAGCTAGAGGACAAAGACACTAATCTCATTATGAGAGCATCTAAGGTCGCACCATAGTCTTTTCCACATCCAAAATCACAACCAACCCTGAGTGAACAAGGAGAAGTTGTTCTCATTAATGATGATACAAGGATGGATCTATACAATTAGGAATTTGACGAATCACAGTAGAGGATTGTAGATGCATGAAGAAGTCAGCTCCGAGATGACCATACATCACCTGCACACACAAAACAAAAGGGTGATTGTACTAGATGTTAGAAGGCATCCAGTTTCCATGGCTGAAGCTTCTAAAGCTTACGCAGAAGCCACAATTTTGAAAGTCAAGTTCTTGATAGAAGACAATGATTAGATGGAGAAGGACTTGCAAGAGGCTATGTAGAAAATAGAGTAATCTGCATAGTCAACCATGACAAATATGAAGAAAGAAATAGTGGCAAAGATATCAACTTTGGAGGGCACCATGCATATAGTGTATAGAATATTTTTCACTATGCACAAAGTGATTGTCCATCTATATGGCTTTTAGTAGCAGTTCACGTACAAATCCCAAACACTCAAACACATTCACACTACTAATGCACATGCAATAATGGTTAATGAGGTACAAGGGATCCCTAATTTACTTGCATAAGAGGATGAAGGCAGAGGCTGAACTAGACAAATCATAGAATCAAATGTTGATTCAGAACTATGAGAATATTTCTTCACTCATCACCTTCATCGAGGCTTCCTATGCATGATTTTCTAGGAGTTTGGATGTCATAGTGTGAACGAAGAAGATCACTTCCATCAGAACCCTCACCCAAGCCATGAGGAAGAAAAAATTCATGCTATATTTCGACAAGTACATAGAGTAGTTGATGTGTGAAGCCACTGGTGATGACTTGCAGCTCAGTGGAGAGAACATGCAAAGTTACATCAGTGGTCCAGCAAGACTCAAGACAATTCTCCTCATGCTTCAATATGAGTTGGAGAGAGGTTCAAAACCATATACCCAGAAGCCATGGAGGAAAGAGTCCACTTTGGTAAAGATGTCATTAAACAATACGGGGACACAATCATGTAGTACCGAGCTTGGTATCAGTTAGTCATCGACAACCATCCCGATGACGTTACCAAGTTTGTCTTTCCCCAAGACCCCGATTGATGTTGTTTGTATTGTCAGGATGACTGAAGCCTATTTTTGTCGCACATGGGTATATGTGGCAATTCCATTATTGTAAATGTTTTGTAAGTGAAATTCCAAGTGTCATTAGTGGAATGTGAACAATCATTATTGTAATGTGAAGAGTCATGAAGATACTCCAAGAGTGAAAAGTGAATGTCAACGGTGACCACACACTTTGTTACATATAGAACATCATAACTCATAGCACAAGCTTTTGCGAGCCAAGATTTTAGCTAGGAATCTTAGAGAATGCTTGTAGGAATTTACAGGGTAAGTTCCTCAGAAATAACACCAAAAGGACACTGCTCACAACCAGATCTCAAATCAATACACCAATATTTTTGACGTGGTTAAAACCCTCAAACAGGGAAACAGTCCACGGCCTGAGCCAATGTGGCCACTTAGGAAATTTATTAATCAAAGAATGAAAATTTACATAAGCTTTCTCTCATAGACGGATTACCCGAACAATGACCCTCCATGTGCTTTAAATAGAAGTCATGGACCAATCGGGTGTCAAGCCATGGATCAAGTGTCGGTAATACCGAGGAGAGAGTGAACCATCGGATCACTACATATCGTGACCTTCGGATTGTAAGTTACAAAATGTACAACGGTAAAGAAACACACTTTACCTAACTCTATACCTAACTCTATACTAGACCAAGTTGAACTTAACTATTTCCTATTGTCGGAATATCCTAACATCCCCCCTTAAGAACAACTTGGGATAGGATTGAAGGATTTACAAATATGACACAATAGGAGAAGGAAGGAGGCACTAGAGCCTATCCCCCCTTAGTGACAACTTCCTGAACTCCAAGCATATATCGAAGTTTAGTGAACTTCGCCTCTGTGAGAGCCTTTGTGAAGATGTCTGCAAGCTGATCATCTGTGGAACAATATTGCACTTCAAGAACATGGTCATGAATGAGTTTTCTGATGAAGTGCATGTGTAGTTCAATTTGTTTGTTGTGCTGATGCTGGACTGGATCTTTGCATAGCTGAATGGCGCTTTGATTATCACACCAAAGTGTGGATGGATGCTGCTGCTCAAAGCCAAATTCTGATAGGATCTGACGAAGCCACAAGGCTTCCTTAATAGCTTCCACGGCACCACGATACTCTGCTTCTGCTGACGAAAGAGAAATGGCAGCCTGTTTCTTACAAGCCCATGTAATAGGTCCTGAACCAAGAGTGAAGACATAACCGGCAGTAGACTTCCGATCATCAGGGTCACCAGCCCAATCAGAATCAGTGAAACAAACTAATAGAGGAGCTGCTTTGGCACTGTAATGAATCCCAAACTGTATTGTACCTCGAACATAACGAAGTATTCTTTTAGCTGCTTTCCAATGACTTTCACGGGGGTTTTGCATAAAACGAGCAACAAGGCAAACAACAAAGGAAAGGTCAGGACGAGTATGGGTTAAATACAAGAGTTTTCCTACAAGTTGACGGTATAAGGTAGCATCAACTTCAGGAGAAGTACAAGAGACTGAAAGTTTGACTCCAGACTGAAAGGGAGAAGGGACTGGCTTACATTCTTCATGTGAAAATGACGAAGAATATCACAAGCATACTTGGACTGGGAAAGGGAAATACCCTCCTTGGATTGCAAGACTTGAAGACCGAGAAAATAGTGTAAGTGTCCTAAGTCTGTCATTTCAAATTTCTTTTTAAGGCTGGACTTCACATGGTGTATAAGGTTGGGATCACTACCAGTAAGAATAAGATCATCAACATAAAGAACAAGGATGATAAGAGAGTTTCCCACTTTCTTGGTGTAGACAGTATTGTCAGAATAACACCTAGAAAAGCCAGATTCTAAAAGAAAGCTATCCATTTGGGCATACCAAGCCCGAGGAGCTTGCTTGAGACCATAAAGAGATTTCTTAAGTCGACATACAAGGCTGGAGTCTGTTTGGATGAAGCCAATGGGTTGTTCCATATAGATTTCTTCAAGCAAGTCCCCATGCAAGAAGGCAGATTTAACATCCATCTGATGGACTTCCCATTTTAAAGAGGCAGCAAGGGAAAGAACAAGGCGGATAGAGTTCATTTTGGCAATAGGGGAGAAGGTTCCAGTGTAGTCAATGCCTTCAACCTGTGAAAATCCCTTAGCAACAAGACGAGCTTTATGTTTATCAACTTTCCCATCTGGTCCATACTTGGTTCTGTAAACCCATTTACATCTAACAAGTTTGCGTCCCTTTGGTAGAGGAACAACATCCCATGTATCATTTGCCAACAATGAATGATATTCTTCATTCATAGCTGCTTCCCAATGTGGATGGCCTGAAGCTTCTGCAAAAGTTTCAGGATCATGATTTACTGGAGTTTGAGCCAGTAAAGAAGAGGCTCTTTCAAACTGAGAACGTGTACGTCGTTGATCTGTAGGATCATCGACAAGATCACCTGCTGCATCCCAAGTAGCACGGACCCATCTTGGAAGTTGAGGATCCTGAGAAGGTGGGGGAGGATTGTCATCCTCACTTTCATCATCTGAAGAAGAAATGTTTTCAAAAAGTAGAAGAGATAGGAAGAGGTGGCACATCCGCCGGACTAGGCTCGCAGGCCGATTTATTTTCATCAAATTTTACATCTCTTCTAATGATAACATTTTTGGACTTAAATGGAATAAGTCTATAACCTTTTACATCTTCAGAATATCCAACAAAAATACATTTCTCACTCTTAGGTTCTAAAGCTTTATGCTTTTCATCTGGAATATGGGCCCATGCTTCACTTCCAAAAATACGAAAGTGACTTACATCTGGTTTAATGGAACTCCAAGCTTCTTCTGGAGTGATATTTTTTAGAACCTTAGTAGGAGTGCGATTTATTATATAATTTGCACAATTAATTGCTTCGGCCCAAAAACTAAGACTGAGTCCTTTAGATTGCAGCATACAATTAGCCATTTCCTTTAAGGTGGATTTTTCCTTTCAGCTACACCATTTTTTTGTGGAGTGTATGGAACAGTATGTTGCATTTGAATTCCATTTTCGGTGCAAAAGTTGATGAATGTGTTTTTAACATATTCTCCACCATTATCAGTTCTTAGCTTAAGAATTTGATGTCCAGATTGTTTTTCAACAAAGGCTTTGAAGGCCAAAAATGTGTAAATACTTCGCTCTTGAGTTTTGAGAAGTATACCAAAGTGCGTCTGGAGAAATCATCAATGAAAGTTAAGAAATACTTGCAGCCATAGAATGAAGCAACAGGAAGAGGACCACATAAATCACTGTGAACAAGCTGTAAAGGGGCTGAGGCGTGCCAAGAGGCACGTTTTTCAAAACTGTCCGATGATGTTTTCCGAGTACACATCCGGAACAAACACCATCTCTGCAAGATACCATAGGAAGACCTGTCACCATATTTTCTTTACATAGATGCTGAAGGGAGCGATAGTTTAAGTGACCAAATCGCTCATGCCAAAATTTGCTCACTTCATCATTATGAGCAACAAATACTGAGGGAAGATTTGATGACCCAAAGTTGTGAAACTTATACAACCTTGTGGAATCATCAGCAATACCAGTAGCTAGAATTTGTTTAGGATCTTTTAGATCCTTGATTACAACATCATGAGGTGAAAATTCAACAATTTTACCTTCACCTGGATGAGTTATCTGATATACAGATAGAAGGTTGCTGGATAAAGTTGGAACACATAATACATCATTAAACTGACCATTGTCTAGATGAACAGTTCCAGTCCCTACAACATTAAGAGATCTATCATCACCAACATATATATTTTTGGTGTTACAATCATGTAAAGAAGAAAACATGGCTTTGTTTTTGGCCATGTGATTAGAGGCTCCAGAATCAATGAGCCACTCATGAGAATGAGAAGAAGAAGATACATTTAATGCATAACCAGACTGAGATGATTGACAACGACATGCAGAAAGTGCCATTCCTGAAGATGAAGTTGAAGTTGAAGAATGCTCCACATGGATGTTCTGTTTCTTCATTGCGGCTTCCAAGGCTTCCATCTTCTTAAAGCATTTAGATTCTAAGTGCCCATCTCGTTTACAAAAGTTACAATGGCGACCAGTCTTCTTCCATTTGTTTTTATTGGTCTTATCATTTTGCTGAAATGATCTTTCATTTTGAGACTGAGTTTGCTTAGGACCCTTGTTTGGTTTAGGACCATTCTTTTTAGGAAATGACTTCTTAGGATTCTTTAATTTGGTTGCTGCTGGGCGGCTAACGCTTTCTTGGAAGAGTTTCCAAGATGAAGAAGACCAAGATGTAAGAGTTTTTCCTGTTCTCTTATTAAAGAATCAAAAAAAGAGTCAAAGGAAGGGGCCTTGTAGTCTGTTCCTTGACAAATGAAAGCTTCCCTTGTAGAATGGAAGGTGGAAAAAAATACAGAGTAGGCTGGTCCCAACTTAGTAAGGATGGAATAAATAAGGTTACTATCTTCTTTCTTAACCTTAACACCTTCCAAGAGATATCTAAGGGTCTTGAATTTGGACAAGAAATCTTCAATGCAAGAAAAATTATTAGGATTCAATGTAAGCAACTCATTTTCAAGTTGATGGGCTCTAATTTCATTTTTAATCCCAAAAACTTTAGTGATTTGGTCCAATGCTTCATGAGGAGTATCAAGTTCTGCATATGGAATCTAAGATCAGGAGAAATAGACATCCCTATCAAACCACGTGCTTGATCTTGTCTATTTTCCCATTTTGCAGCCTTGTCTTCATCTTTTGGTTTCT